>JAHWFO010093697.1:234346-353221 GCA_023313115.1 Rhysida immarginata
ACTATCAGTTGGCTGTATTGGTTGTATGAAATAAAATGTACACGTTTCATTGCAGGCTTTGTAACCTTACGTTTTGATCACCCCTCGTAATTTTTGAATAGTTTAATGTTGTTTTGAGGTCGACTAGAGGAATAAGTACATCATCTAAACGTGTGGTTACAAAATTTCGTTAATTACTCTCCACTCAAATTTAATTTCAGAATGTAAAAATACCGTTATTCTAATTTTTGGCAAGGACTTGTAATACCAAAATATTTCGTCAAATGTGTTTAAGTAATATGAATAATATGGATAACAAGTTTCCTGTCGACTTGTGGATATATCAAATATAACAGAAATGCAAATAAAGTGGACGAAGTCTCAGTCGCTTATTTGTAACTTAGATAACAAACAAGTAATATTTTAAAAAAAATGTCTAATTATGGGCATTGCAATGAATGAAATAATAATTGAAAAAACGATCATTGCTTCCTTTGGCTTAAATGTCACAATACTGAACTCCCTATTTTTCACTTCCATAAATTATTGAGGACACGTGGCTTCCAACGAGGTGAGTCATGGTGACTTGCATTCAATACACGCTCTCTCTTTAGACAAGGGAAAATAGCCTTCAAAATGCTGGCGACCGAAAGAGATGGCTTTACGGCCGACCACCTCGCTATCATCGACTCTGACAATCACTAAAAATATTTTAAACCCCGTAAAGATTGTTATATTTCATCGAATGTGTTACTCATTTTTGTTCTACAATTAAAACAAATTATAAATGAAAGTCAAACTCTTTGTTCTCTGCGTCTGAAATGACGAAAGCGCATCAAGCATCTTTACAAAAGACATTCCGAAATTTTCAAAGCTTGAAAAAAAAATGCCGAGTTCCTTTTTTTATTTGTTATTTATTGTGAAACACACCAATGAAATATAAATGACGTTAATGAAAAATAATCTGCACATTCTGTTTTAACAAAAAAGCCATAAAAAAGCGATTTCTTGTCGTTCCAAAATTACAAGAACCAACTAGTTTGTTACATTTAGACAACGACACTGTTAATTTGATTTCTTTGCTGGGCCACCAGTGGCTTTTACGACCTCAAACAATCTGTCAGATTACAGTTGTATCCTTGTGTCCGATCTTTATTTCGAATGTCCTTGTGCCCTGGCATCCGAACTGCAATAAAATTGGTTTCCGTTTATTAAAATAAATAAGTGGTAAATAATGAAATACAAGTGTGTACCTAATATTTGTTTGTATCGGTCATTATTAATGAGTATGATTTTCAAAATTGCCATCATGGCGCTCAATAACAGAAACAATCCCTATTCCTTCATAGCCTCTAAGACACTCCAAAGGACTTTTACCACTTGTGAGCTATGTTTTCCCCTTTAATTTGTTGCTCCCCCCATCTTTACGCCCCAAAAACGAATTAAAAATTTCCCCATAGAAACCTACGGAAAACTGCGCTTCGATACCCGAACTGATTAACGGTTACGGATATCAGGGTAACATTTACATTTCATTAGTCAGATCCTGAATGTAGCCTACTTTTACTCCATCTTATACACGCAAAACTGCAACAGACAAAGAGATGATAATAATATAACTGAAGAAACTCTTCAAGCATATCATAATTATCTATTTGTAATAGAAACAGGGAACTCATTCGTGAGTTCAATATCGGCGTTTTTATGCAAGAATCTTTTGTATCCAAGACCTAAATCAACAAGGTTTAGATCTGTACTTCACGATGGCCTTAACCACTTAGTGCTGGAAGCTGCACATGGCAAGGGGAACTCTCTTGTTGGAAGATCCAATTTTCACCTTCAGTTAACGATCCAAATGGAATCAGGTGATCAAACAAGATAGCTGGTATTCTGTTGCATTCATTGTCCCATCCACTATCACAAGATCAGCTTTGCCTTCCTATCCGATCATACCCCAAACACCAGTTTGGCGACTGAATCGTCTTGGTCTTTCTTTACCTAAGTTCGTGCGTTGGTTCATCGAGACAATAAGTTGCTATTCTAATATCCAGTGTATTTGTTCTTTGGACCAATTAAGACGCACCGCTTTGTAAACCGATGCTTAAGCTTTCGTTTAGCCTCGACTCTGTCTGATTAGGCTGTAAGCTTCTCCAAACTGTTTGCGTGAGTTGCACTTGCTTGGAGTGTAAAAAGCGATATGGCGTGTGGACATTAGCTCATATGTTCTAAGAGCTCGAATGTCTTGTTCATCGCGATCACTTATTATTTTCTTTCGTCCAGTTCATTTAGCAGTGCCATAAGACGCATCCTTGCTCAGAACATGCGAAGGAACGTTTCGCTAATATGTGCATTTCTCGTTCTGACGTTTCAGATCCATAGAAACAATTATAAGGATCGTACAAATGAAAACGAAAATTTGTGTGCGGAAAAAAAAGACGACGTGTAGGAACGTAAGTTTTTGTTTTCAATAACTGCGAAACCTACGTGCAAATTGAACAATAGGTTGCAAGTGTTGCATCACGTGAAAAAGAACGATAGCTCGCGCTTCGAAGCTCTGCGAATGATGGCTTCGTCCAAACAACAAAATGGAGTCAACGAAACAGGAATAGAGAGCAGTAATTCGTTTTTTGACATGTAAAGGAGTTTCAGTTTCTGAAATTCATCGTCGTATGCAGAACGTCTATGGAAATGACTGCCTAACCTTCACTCGTGTTTGGGCATGGAGCAAAAGTTTTTCGGAGGGACGGTCATCATTGCAAATGATCAATGACCTGGACAAGCAAACCGCGCCATCAAGGATGATTCCAAAGCCAAAATTGTCTTAAAGGAAAACAGAAGAGCGACAATCGATGTCGAGTTTTCTCGACAGAATCGTTACAGGGGATAAAACTTGGTGCTTTCATTTCCACCCCGAAAGCAAACGTCAAAGTCGTCAATGGAAGCAATAAGGGTCACCACCCCCAAAAAAATCAAAAGCAATCGCAAACAGCACGGGAAAGGTGATGTTGACCGTGTTTTTTGATCGCAAAGGCCCGATTTTACTGGACTTTCTTGAAAAAGGCACTACAGTTAACGCAGCACGATATGGGGAAACACTGAAGGCATTTCGCGCGGCCATCAAATGCAAGCGTCGTGGACTTCTTCTCCACGACAACGCGCGTCCTCACACCTCTAAAGCAACGGTACACCTCATCAAAAAGTTCAACTGGGAAGCAATGCAACATCCACCTTACAGCCCTGACTTATCCCATGTGCCTTTCCCGTGTTTGGTGATCTCAAGAAATATCAGAAAGGCCGCAGGTTTCAGTCGGAGGATGAAATGAAGGAAGAGGTTTTGGAATGGTTCCACACGCAACCGACAGACTTCTTCCGAAAAGGAATTACACGCCTTGTTACACAGTGGGATAAATGCCTTAACGCATTTGGAGAGTATTTTTACATTCCTTGTATACACTTTGGATAAAATAAATAATTTTCGTTTTCATTTGTACGACCCTTATAGTTCAACATCTGAGTTCTGTTCCTGAAGAATGCTTGTGGAGTTTAATTCTCTTGTCAAGAGTTGGCAGATTGTGAAAGAATTACCATGTCAGGTACTTTTTGCATTATTGGCATGCCCCGTTAATTATATGGGGATGAATATCCATTGTAATTATGTAACGCCATATTTTCCATTTTATCTACTGTTTACACCAAAAAATAATAATTGTGGGTCATTATTTTTTCATAAGCAACGTGAATATCTTGTTGGTAATATGATACAGGTGAAACATAAAGAAATAAATATCATTTCAAACTTTTAAAATTTTGAGTAGTGTGATACTTTTGGAATAGCCGATATATGATAGTTTATATATTCCGAATCATAAAAAGACCATAACAGAAAGAACGGCTGTTATGATTTTCTCGATAAATGTGACTGCCCTTACAATAAGCAGTGTTTCTTTATTTATTTGCCATTATTTACGTTCTTGCAATTAAAAGATATCAAAAGTTTCCCTCAATTATTATCAGTTATTATAGCAACACGAAAGTAGCAAAAAGGTCATTTCAGCCAACCATTACCTGATGCTTTCCCTAAGAACTGCGAAAGTTAACAATCCAGCATTGGTCCATTGCCTAGCAATTAAAAATTAGCAATTTAAATTAAAACTGACCATGTCAATAGGTGGTGGCGCATTAACTTAGCGATTTATGTGGAATGTTGTGAATCTGAATCGCAGATCATTCTTAAGATGCTTGTCGCGCCGTCTTCAAAAGTGTTCTAGACGAGATTTCCAAAAATATCAAAAACTAATCTACAAAACCGTCACAAGAAGGTTAAAGATTTTTCACGACGAACTAAAAACAACTTCCCTTTCCTGGCGAATCAGGAAGGAGTCTGGAGGGAGGCATCTAAACCCAGAAGCAAGTCGATCGTAGCTGGTACATATTTTGCTGGAAAACTCAACAAAAGGTCATGTAGAGCGAGGGACGTAGAGAAAAGAAAGAACAACGGTCGAACGCCTCTGGAGACGGCGGAACGCTCTCATTACCGTATTGACGAGTGGCAGCAGGTTCAGGTGACAATATCGGACGCTAATTAGATGGAAATCACCTTCGTGCTCGTCCGCAATTCCCTCGGCGCAGGGACTACGCTACCAACGGTGACAAGAACTCATCATCATCATCGTCTATTAAAAAAAAAAAAAGAAACAAAAAAAAAAACCTACTTCGATTTGGAAACGTAATACAGAACCTTTTTGCATATGCTACATCATATCCAGACTCAAAACAATTATGTCGCTAATGCCAAGTTTTTGAAGGCGCCTGTTCAACGAGTAACTCCTTTGATGTCAGGGATTTTATTACCGGTAATACCGGTATTCTAACAAAAAATGTATTTCGGTAATACCGGTAATATAAAAATTCATTAAAATACACTTATAAAATACACTCTTTATCCGAAACTACATAGTAAGGCCAAAAATGTGACCTAATTATTAGTTTAACGTTTGTAACTAAATCCACTGAACTAAACAGTTTGAATCCACAGTATTAGTGCTTTCAGAATCACATGCGCGTTTAAAGCAGAGATCCTTAATCTAACGAGATGCGACAACAAGCAAAATTCCCATAGCAAACTTGATATGGCAAAAATAAAGCTCTATATATTCAAGTATGGACAACTGACGCCATTTTTGGCCTTTTCGTAGGTTCACTCACTATAGACGGCTTATTAAAATTCGAAAAATCACTCGTTTTTTTATGTAATTTATGCATACCTACGATGAGCGTTAAATTGCATAAAAGACGAGTGATTTTCGAGAATTTTATTAAGCAGTTGTCCATAAATGGCGAAAATGGCTTCAGTTGTCCATACTTGTATATGCAAAAATACCCGTGGTGCCCTCTCGTAACAAACGCTCAAATGGCAAGCGAGCATTCGCAATTGTCATAACTAACCATGGCCGACTAACAATACTTCTTTTATTAATTAAATAGAAATGAAGTCTTTTTGATTTCTTTTTTAATTTCTTAAATTTTTGATTTAATTTAAATATTTTTCCGTTTGTAAGGGACATGTCGTATTTTAAATATCGAAGTATTTAAAATCTCTGCCTTGTCGCCGTTGTCGTCTGCTTCCTGTACTCTGAAGACGTTTTGATTACGTCAGATATCATCAAGACCTATAGCGCTATCTGGCAACACCCTCGCAACTAAACTGCGCAGAAGAAAGCTGCGCGAACCATTTCGCATAAACGGATTGTCGCGTCTCATTAGATTAAGGATCTCTGGTTTAAACTATCCATACAAACCTTGTAAATTCTCTTTTATAGGCATGAGGGTGTTCTACTATTTGTGATTCGGGTGTGCTGTTTGATTCTAGGCTTTCACTTAAAGAGCATATCCTAGCAATTGCTCGGAATGATCTTATATTGCATTCTGTCGATATTTTGCGTTTTGATCTTAGTTCAAAACTGTATGATGTGGTTATCCTTCCCGTCTTGAATTATGCTTTACCGATTTAGACTAGTTGTGCGCCGACTCATTTACAAACTCTTTTACGAGTAAAAGATGTTTTGTTCGTAAGGACTTTATACGGTATTTTAAAACTAAGTCGTAACAACTTTACTCTTTTTTGAAATGTCCAAAAAGAGTTATATACGTCGACCATGATCTGTAAATTAAGGTGGTCGTTGAACTATTCCATCCCACTATTGGTGTATCAGATTAATGAAAAATATCACTATAGAGGGCGAACCTTCTCATCGGGTCCGATTAGCAGCTATTCGCAATGTTTAAAACCAACATTTATTATAATTTATCAATTATTTTAAACCATGTTCAATAAGTAAGGCCAAATAAATAAATCTTATTTGCTGACCTTAGAAATACGAATAAAATTAGGACCCTATCAGAATGGATACCACCAGTGACAGAAAAAGTCATTAATCCTGTTTTTTTTGCCTAGTTCAACGACCACCTTAATTTTCAGATCATGACGTCGACTTTAGAAGGTCTTAAATATATCAAGATATTATTCTCTTTGTTTTTAAACTTGTAGAGGGTATACTCATACCATACTTTGATCTTATGTTATTTTAAGGTACCTTCTTTTCGTCTTCGAAATGATCATTTTTTTCTAATTTGTGGATTTTATTATAATTCTTCGTTTCAGCGTTTGGTTCGATCTTTCCATGTTCTTTTTAAGTCAATTAATGATTTTAATTGTTGTTACTCTTCTTAAAATCATTGTAAAAAATTATGATTGGCAATGTTTTATATAATCTTCTTTAGATTTAGCCGTGTTCAGTTTGATCTGGCATCTAAGCTGTAATATGGCACGTAGAAATTTAATAAACAGTAAAATAATAAATAAGAATCTTCCGCGGATGCTCTTTTTTCTGTAATTTTTTCAATAATAAAATGCTTCCTGAATTTTTTTCCTATTTTCCTGCTTCCCCCCCCCCCCCCACTATTATGAGCTTACGTTTCTTAAGAGTTTATTTTAATGTTCAAAAGTTGCAATAATAAATTAATTATAAAAATAAAATATACTAAAATTTTAAAGTATTTTATTTTATTATTAGTAGTATTAAAATTACAATAAATTTAAATAGGTAATTACGAAATCCGGTAATACTGACAATCCTATTTGGTATTAATTGCTGAGAAAATCTACTGACAAGGCAATTTAACTTTTATTTTGCATTCAGTTTCTGAAGAAAAAAAAAGAAACCTTAGCTTTTGATCATTTAACGCACACGCAAAATATTGCTTTCATAACAATCGAAAACCGTAATCTTCTAGGGAATTCTTTTATGGAAAATAAACAGCTAAAACAGATTTTTGAACGTCGGAATCAGTAAATCTACAACTTAAAACAATTTGATATTACAGCTTCCATTTCATCAAATCACCGCTCTCGCTTTAATAAATGCAACATAAGTACATAGACACTCCGATGTAGCAGGATAATTCTTTTAAACCCGAACCTTGGAAAGCAGTTAAATGAAAACGATCAAAAGCCTGTAGAAGCTAACAGGAATACAGCTGACGAAAGCGACAACGCAGCGCCTTTTTTGTTAGCCTGGGTAGCAGTGAGTTGAGTGCGAGATGGAAGATCCAAGCAAGAACAAGGAGTCGTCATTCGATTTCTCACGGCGGAAAAGCAGTGTTGGCAGCTGAAATTTACTCTGTTTATGGGAAGCACTATATAAGCGCACGAAAGTTAGAGTATGGTCTCCAATATTTCATTCTGGGCGAACGTCTTTGTTGGATGGTTGGCCAATCGCGTCACGGAGGACGAGGTCACTCTTCTCGTGAATATCAGTCACGCCATGACCACACAATACTCCATCAGCCTTGCAGTACCTTAAAGTGTGAGCATAATAGATACCGAGCAAACAAAACTATGGCACGATTCTATGGAAGGTCTTAGGACATCCCCTAAAATCACAACCTCTCGACATGTGATTTTCACTTTTTTTGTCCAAGGAAAAAGAACTAAAAGGGGTCTTATCTTTGGGTCGGATGCTGAAATCAAGGTAGCGGTGCAAGATTGGTTAGCCGACAGACTCTTATTCCAATATGGTATCCAGCGACCTGTTACGCAGGAGAGAAGTGTGCATGGGTTGTTTTCATTTGACTTCCCCTCGTATATTCAACTACAAAATTTTTCAAACACTGAAGAACAAATTTTAAATATCATCAACACCCATTCTATTTTTCATACTAAACAATACTCGGTAAATTTTTACTCAAAATATTTTCCAATTAATTTCAACACCTTGTCTCTTTCAAAATACTTCATGTAACTGTGAAGACAAAACAAACGGTGATAATTAAGAGGTAAATGATGCTTATTTTTCATCCGCAGACACGATGGAAAGGAACTGCAAAGCTCGCTCCCTGAGGTCAACTGGGCGACAGCGATCGTTACAATCATTCAATCATTCAGCGTTGTGACTTGATACTTCAAGACTGGAAGAAGATTATGTGGTCTGGCGAATTACTATACACGTCCTTTTGTGTCGACGGTAGGCAGAAGGTTTGGCGAGTAATGGCTCCAGCATGCTTTATCAAGAGACTCAAAATTCTGGTGGTGATTTCATTGGTAAGGAACTACTTCTGCTAGTATGGTATTGGAAGGTCAGATGCGTTTAGTAGAACACCTGAACGTTGTTGCCGACCAAATCCATCTTGCAATGCTGCATTTTATCCCCAATGTGACAATGGTAGTTTTCAATGCGTATGGTTAGTTCAGCAGTACGTCAGCAAGCACGGAGATGACTTCCGTCATTTACCCTAGCTACTGTCCCAGAATGGACTTGGGAGATGTTGAAACAACAATTCCGACAGCAAGATCCTCTTCCAACAAACCTGCGAGAACTTAGGGAATGCCTGATCTTCAATTGACATATAAGTACGTCAACACCCTATTGATTCTAGGTGACAAGCTGTAATTCGAGCCAAAAGAGTTCCAATAAAATTTCAAACAGATCTTTCTAGTTCACTGGCCAGTGAGATTAATAAACTTCTTATTGTGTCCATAAGAAATTTTTCATTTTCAGAATGATTGATAGCTGATGATAGATGTAGAACGTGATCAAAATCCACAGAATTGAATCCAGCATGTATCTACGCTTATATACAAGGCATTCAATTCAAAAGAGTTTGTGGGAAAGAGAGGAAGCGAAACAAAACCAAATTCAACTGTCATCATTAATCTAATTATGGCAGTATAACTAATCCAATATCATAATCTGATCAAAGAGCGCCTCCCCTGCAGGCTAACTCTTCATGACAAACGAACATTATTAACCAGCCGTTCATCGCATAGTCAAATCGATACCATCGCGTATATGCAACGTTAAGCAAGTACAAGTATCATTATCAAAAGGCCCTCTCGATGTGGACGATAAATTAATGAGTCATTTATTGCTAAGTACTTAAGCTTTATTAAGGACAATAACGCGGTGCTCAAGTCCCGTTTCACAAGAGAACGCCATCAACCCACTATGAAATAACTGGCTTAATCATAACAAAAAATAGTACCATTTGACTCTTTTATGCAAATATAAAATGTAAATTTAATTCAATCATGGTATCCGTTCAGTAATTACAACAATATTAATCAGCCAACTCAATAGACCCATTTCAGTAGCCTTTGTGAATCGGGTTCATATTTCATGTAATTCTGCAACTTTATGAACAAAGAATGGAAAATAATGGTACAAAACCGCTTCCTTCCTTCATTCATTTTCGTCCGTTAAAGAGGTTTTTCAACAGAACTTCAATAGTATCGCCTCTCCTCTTTCTACAGCATTACACTAAGGGCGTTTTCACACACACCGGCAAAACCGGAGCAGTGACGACATCGTTGCCGGCCAATGACTTTCACACATGCTGGCTTTCTCTCGGTGCGGTTTATTAGTGCCGTAACTTTTTAGCTTTGGTGAAAGATAGAAGTGTGCTGCGTTCAACAAACATTACTTTCTGTGGTATTATATTTTAGAAGGAAGTGAACAGAGATCTGAAATTTATGAAACTCCAAGCCTACGAAATTTACCCAGAGGTGCATGTAATCGGCCAACAAGCACAGCAACTGATTTGAGTGAAAATTTATCAAATACAGAGGGGACGTTGCCGTGGCAAATATTATAAATAATACATTATATTTCTGCATTATTAATATAAATATATGTATAATTTGAATTTTAAGTGGTTCTTTTTTTATCTTTTTGTGGAAAATCTTCTAAAAACTCAAACCTTTTTTCCATGCATCTTGCTGTTCAGTTTTATCTTTAAAACAATCAGTTGTTTTATCTCATAAATAGGGTTTATTTTCCACAAATTCTATCAATGTTACAGGATCGTACGAGAATAATTTACTCATTTTCGTAATGATAGAAAATTGTACTACAATAGTGGAGTAATGTAAGCAAAACAGAAATGTAAACCCAACGCAAACGTAAACAACAACGCAAATGTTAACAAAGCGCAAATGTATACAAAATACAAACCCCTCTCCGGCTCCGGCTTTGCCGGTGCGTGTGTGAAAACTCCTTAAGAAAACATTGAAAGCGACGAACCGGAGGTCGGCCTGGCATCCGACTGTCGAGTTCAACGCCGGCTGCATTTCCCGGTGCCGGTGGTCGGACCGGCAAAATCTGCCGGGCCGCGCTACGTGTGAAAGCTCTCATTTGATAACGTTGCATCCAGCGCCGGCTCCGGTTTCGGTTTTGCCGGTGCGTGTGAAAACGCCCTAAATGAACAAAAGCTTTCCGAACACCCCTCCTGTATTTGTGATATGTCCTAATTTAGATGTCTGATATCTAAGGTAATAAAAATAGAGCGATGCCTTAATAAATTCATTTGTGATTCATATTAATCGTTCAACAGAGCTCACTGACTGTGAGTAACAATGTAGTACCTTCATAGGCTACCACCTTTATGCAACAAAAGATTTCTCTACGTGAAAATTATACAAATATCCCTCCAGCTAAAACAGACATCCAGCTACTGTTAAGTTAAAATCTCAAGGAGCAACATCAGTGAAATCACGAAGTGGTAGGCCAAGAAAATGACAGACATAGATCGTCGAGTCCTAGGTAAAGATGTGACGATTGCTACAGAGTTCTGAAATACCACTTCAAGTACCGCCAGTACAATTCGCCGACAACTGAAAAGCCATGGCCATACTGCTGCTCGTACATCAGTAGAATCAATGGGAAACGCCGTTTAGAACCGAGTAAACCCCGCCAAACTAGGCCATCGAACAATGGAAACATGGCTATGGAGCGACAAATCTCGGTACACACTAATGGTCGATTCATTATCTACTTTCTCAGCTGAGACTTCTCAACTGAGTGTTCATCAACAATACAGTGACATTATATTAACCAAGTGTTCCTCATCTCAACAATACAAGTCCATTGTTGCTGAAGACTCACTTGAGAAGACTCACTTGAGAAAGCAGATAATGAAGAGGTCCTAAGATATTCAGACGGTTTGAGCAACACATTATGAACATAAGCAAGCACCATAATTTATCTGATATATTTATCAAGAAGGATTCGCTAGTAAAACTTTTAGAAAAACAATACAAGAAAAGAATATCCTATGGATAGTCTTCAAATTATGAGAAAAAGACCTCTTGTCCAACAATTTGCTATATACAGGGTGAATACAAAAGTCTTGAACCCCCTTTTTATTTTTTGAACCGAAGCAGATATGTCAATTTTGAGGAATCCAATGAATAGGATGTTGTGGGTAGCCTATCCCATGGTGCACTTTTCATCATCCCAAATATGCAAATTAGGACACATTCAAAATTTATCTCAAAAACCGTAAGGGATAGAGAAAACCCAATTGCAAATTTGTTGAACATAAAAAAACAAACAAAACAAAAAAAAATCATCCAAATAGGACTAACCAATCACCCACAATCACGTGGTGAATTGTTTAAAAAAAAAAAGTTAATCAACAAAATGCTCGATGTGACGACCGTGGGCACCATAACACAATTGGGCACGGAACCTATCTGACGCCAAAACACCGGCAAGCATGGCTGGTGTCACTCTTCGGAACGCTTCCTGGATTCGTTGAACCAGATCCTCTAATGAGGCAGGCTGCGTAGCATAAACCTTGTCCTTCAGGTATCCCCACAAGCAAGGTCTGTGAAGTTAAAGGAGAAATTGACCCTGATCTGCGCATGTGACGTCACACGGCTCCAAAATCATGTGACTCATGCGACTCTGCTGTGGCTGAGGTAGGATGAAGCTGAAACTCACGTGTTGCACGCTTATATTGCAAACTGAGATAAATGAAAGAAATTTGTCTCTGATTGCAAAGCAAAATAAGATAAAATATGCTTATTTGTGCTGTGTTTGGGTGTAATAATCACCCCAGAGGAATGAAAGGAGAAGGTTGCCATTTTTTCCAGTTTCCTAAGGATAAAAAAAGGAGCAAACAGTGGCTAGACTTCTGTAAAAGGAAAGAAAAAGTGAACATAAAAATAGGTATGTAAAAATTAAGTATTTTTTAAATTATTTCTGTAAATAAACAGGGATCTATCTAGGGCCAATTTGGTACCGTTTAAGAGTACCTTCACAAAATCATTTTAAGTGGAAACGGTATCTTCACAAAATTATTTTGATCGGAAACTGTCTTCACAAAATTTTAACTCGTGTTTATCAGTGTAAATAATGTCAATTCAAATAAAAAAAAAAGTTTTTTAAATTAAACCTAGCGGTTTATATTTTTTGTTAAAACCTTTCACAAAAATCTAGGTGTTTTCACAAAAATGAGTATTTATTTATTTATTAAAACTTATGTGCAAATGGCCTAAAAGGGTCGTAGACATCTCTCAACAAAGATACGTAAAACTAAAATATAAAACACAAATAATCAAAATTTAAAATTAAAATTTCTCACCACAATCAATGGTGATAACCAAATATCCAATTTATTTTTTAAAATATTCAACGTAGGAGATTCAACAATAGTTTGAGGCAGCTTGTTCCACATATCTACTGCTCTGTATCTAAAATTAGGCAAAGTAAATGAATGAAAACATCTTTTTTTTAACAGGGCAAATGCATGTTTGCGATGGGAATTGTTTGGGAAGGTCCATCAACTAGAGCAATCCATTTTTTAATGCCCCGTAACTTCAACTTTTTCCAAGCCTTTCTTTTTAATAACTGCTTCTTTAGTATTTCTATAAATTATATAATTAGTACATGATTTGTAATAACTAAATTGGGAACCTTAGCCCCAATAATTTTATTTATCTCCCTATAAAAAACCTTCATAGCTCTAATGACATCTAGATTTTTTATCTTTACAGCAATATCATCCGAAATAATCTCATTATTAATGACCTCATAATTGGCTCTGCTGAAGTCTTTCCTAATAATTTCAGTAGGTAAAGATTTAATAACCCTACTCTTTTTACAACCAAATTCAATAACTGCATGATGACTAGTACCAAATGCTTCGGTATGGATTTTGAAATTGTAGATAGATCCCTGATAAAATTTCATAGAATTTCATCATCAATTGATTCCTAAAGATAAGATATGTTTAAAATATTCAGTAATATATTTATTTATTCTTTTAGGTCGTATATGTTCAGTCCATTTTGCTGATGAAGATTTTGAAAATCTTTTACAACATAAGATGATGAATGTAAAACTACTATTAAAATCCTCTGCAATTCCATCAAGAAATCCACCAATTCAGAGTTTTCAAATCAACGCAGAAAAAAGAAAACTACAGCACGCAGTGAACAGGCAAATAAAAGACCTATATAAGAATTAGGGAAATGAACAGACAACTACATGAAGCCATTCAACGCAAAAAGGAGAAAAAAAATGAAAAAACTGCAAAATTAAAATTTTAAGACGTACTATTTCAACAAGAACAAGTATATATTGCATTGCAAATATTGAGTTTCAACAAAAGATTACATGTATAAAAATCTGTTTTAAATTTTTTTACACAATAAAATATTTCTTTTATTCTTATTAATAATGTTGGTGAATTTGTAATATTTTATTCATTTATTTGTTTAAATAAAATAATTCACATTTCTTTTCTATATACCATGAACTGATTATTGCTCATCAAAGTATATATTTCAAACGGAATCAAGAGCACCTAACGTGACAAACATGAGCCCCCGATTGAATTGAATCTCAAAATTTGAATATAAAAAAATTTGTTTAAATCTTTAAAATTACTTTCAAAGAGCTTGCTGTATATACGTATATCACAGTAAACTCCTTGAAAGTAATTTTAATTACAGAACTATAGAACTACTGTCAATAGAACTGTATATATCAGTTCTATTGAAAATGCTTTCGTCTGAGTTTGGAGCCGTGTGACGTGATTTTCGTGTAGTCACGTGATCTATGCATGCGCCTTCACAGACCTTTCGTTTCACTGACCTTGCCCACAAGAAAAAGTCAAGGTGTAAAATCAGGGGAGCGAGATGGCCAACGAACTGGTCCTCCTCGGCCAATCCATTGTTGTCCAAACATCTCACTTAGACGCTCGCGAACGACCAACCCGTAATGTGGAGGAGCTCCATCGTGCTGAAACCACGTGCGCTGATACGAGGCCAATGGCAAATTGTCAATGAAGTCTGTGACTACCATGTTGAGAATTTCAGCCCGGTAGCGTTCTGCAGTCAGTGTTCCATCGTAAAAATACGGTCCAACCACAGTGTCATTGTACAATCCACACCACACATTGATTCTCCAATTCACTTGATGAGTTGCTTCTCGCAGATATCGTGGGTTTTCGCCTGCCCAATGATGATGGTTGTGCCTGTTGATAACTCCATCCCTGGTAAACTGGGCTTCATCTGTCTACAACACCTCATGGATGAAGTTTGGATTGTCATCCAGGCAGGTAAGTAACCAGTTGCAGAAGGCGGCCCTAGCAACATAATCCATGGCAGTAACTCCTGTTGACAATGAATATGGTATGTGTGAAAATGATGTGCGTGTAGAATGTTGAGAACAGTTCTCTGATGGCACCCAACGTCTGCAGCAATTGCTCTGCTGCTTGTGTGGGGATTTGCAGCAACTGCAGCCAGAACTAGTGTTGTTGTATCCTCGTGGCCTTGTGCCCTTGGTCGTCCTCGTTCTGCATTAACATTCCCTGTAGCCTCGAATCTTTGAATAATGTGACGCATTGTTTGACGAGATGGATGGCGTTCGTTAGGGTATCTGTCTCGATACAACCTAACTGCAGCATGTAGGTTTTTCCTTGCCTCTCCGAAGCAGAAGATCATGTTGACCATTTCCGGAACAGTGTAGCTTGCCATCCTGGAATTGTTCTGTCTTCTGTGTGCTGAAACATGCCTTTTATTTTCTTTTCCGCATGAAAGTGAATGTGAGTATGGTAATTTATGTTAATTTTTTGATTTGCATGCTTTACATGGTGGAAATATCAACATTCAGTTTTCCTTATGCAGTGTGACTGTTTGTAAACTACAAACAGTTCACCACGTGATTGTGGGTGATTGGTTGGTCCGATTTGGATGATTTTTTTTGTTGTTTGTTTTTTTATGCTGAACAAGTTTGCAATTGGGTTTTTTTCTTTATCCCTTACGGTTTTTGAGATAAATTTTGAATGTGTCCTAATTTGCATATTTAGGATGATGAAAAGTGCACCATGGGATAGGCCACCCACAACTTCCTATTCATTGGATTCATCAAAATTGACATATCTGCTTCGGTTCAAAAAATAAAAGGGGGGTTCAGACTTTTGTATTCACCCTGTATACAGTGAGCAAAAAAATCATCCGTCCACCAGCTTACATACACATAAAAACGTTAACATAAATAAAACCAATTAATTTTGAATGAAAATTTACAGTATTTAAACTATATGACATCTGTACTAAATGGATGGATGGGTAGGGATTACTGTACTGAATGGGGAAAAGTAAAAATACAGTAGATGATAGGACACCTTGTAAAAGTAGAGCCAAAAGAATTATCCGTCCAGGTAAGTACTCTAAGCCAAAAAATATTATCTATTATGAGGAAATTAACCAATCACATTCACAACACATTACTTCACAGTATGGATAATAATCGATGTGAAACTTTGCAGAAAAATAAGAAAATAAAGGAATATTCATATGATTTGAGGGGTAGAATTGTTACAAGATCTCTTTAATGATAAAGAAGTCGGCGTCGCATAAGAAACGAAACGATTCAAGTCACGCCGTTTAAGTCGGATCAGTGCGAGAAGTTCGAGATTTGAGGCTATAAAACGATTTGACCCGAATATGTTAGGGCTCATTCATAAATTAAATTGGCTCATTTTCAACTCTACCCCACTCCCCGTAGCAAAGTATCCGTAACGAATGTCCCCCATCCTCGAACATTATGTAACGCTGCTCTCGCCCCCCCCCCTCCCCCAATGATTTTCTAAACCGTATAATGCTCAAATTATTAAAATAAACGTGCGATTACACACATCATAGTAGAGTTTATGGTAAATAGCGTCTTACAGTTGTAAGATAGTACATACATTGCTTAATCAAAAAAGTTTGTTTTAATACCCTCTATCCAACATAGTTCTGTAACGTATTCTCTATCACCCTGTATACTGCTTTGCAATTTTATTAAGTAAAGCAGCTTTAGCTTTCAAAACAGCCTGAACTCGTCTATGCATGGATAACAAAAGCAAGAATGCATGCATATATGATTTGGCAAGCATTTTCGGAGCAGATATTCATCCCAAAAGAAAAGAGAAAAAATATCGTTGGCATGTTCCTGGAACCATCTCACAGAGTGCACCAGTGCACTAACCCATTCAATATAACCATTCGCCCCAACAATCACGGTGTGGTATTGAACGGATACGCTTGACCCAAGGCTGCCAGGAAAAATTTCCAACACCAAAACATTGTCAGTATCACCTTGCCCAGTTGTTCTCATGCATTTTCTCCAAATACGGATCCTACTGTCACACAACAAAATACGACTTATTGAACCAGGTCACCTTTTCACAGTCATCAATGATCTCCAGATGGCGTGCTTTCTTGTTTTTTCTATGATAACGAAGGTAGCCGCATGGCCCGTCGGCTGTTGGAGCCTATCCGCGACAAGAGGTACCTACTGGTGCATTCCAAAGTGCGTTCCTTCATGCCAAAGTCTGGCGTGATTCGGCTAATTGCAGAGCCTCTGCTTGCTTAATCTTATCCATCCTCTTCCGCCTCTCTCATGAACGGAGGTTTATCTGTTTGTTGCACTAAAATGAGGCATTGAAATTATTACGTGATAAGTTCAGGAGAACAGCAGTTTCCGATATGCTATTTCCAGTTGTCCTCGCACCCATTGACATCAATTCCTTTTCTAGACCGTTGATATGGAAGCTCAAATGCAAACAATGCATTGCTCTACTTCAATATGAAATGAACTGCCTACAAGAGCACTGTCACGAGATTAGTCATTTAAGAGATGTTGTTTTTCTTAATTCATATGCGGAAACAAGCTGAATCAACTACACTCAATTCTTCTTTAACTTTCAACCATATCTGAATAAAGTTGCTTAAAATACAGGGTTCCCGAAGTCTTGGAATCGTAGGGACTTCACCGTTCTTTAAAAGAACTTGCCATTCCATGGATACTTGGCTAAAGTGGTACGAACAATCTGCTGAGAAGCAATGCTGATTCTGGATGGTGCAAATTAGCATTCTTTTCAGTACGAGTCATGGTTATGAGATAGATAAATGTGGTGGCATCATCAAGGTATTCTCGTACAACACTGGTGTAATTTCGTACGTAAAAATCATATTATTCCAGCTTTTGAGACACACTGTATTGTGACTTTAACTCTGGCCCAAAATTTGAGCAATTTTATTTACAAATCAAAGAATGAATACTTCCAGGACGTAGCATTCTATAGCAACGCTTCTATTAGCTCCTTGAAGATTTCCTATCCTTGTTCTCCACTTTACTATTGAACCGTAGAATCAATGCGGTCGACAGACACTTCTGAGCCGCAATGATCAAACGAGTTTTCAGAAACAGCAGTGGAACGCATCGAAAGATCACGAAAGGATGCACGGGATGGGAGGATGATGTCAAAAACTTAAAAAATATTTTCCTTTCGCATTTCTAAGGCGTCCGAATTGGAATCGACATAGGGACGACGTACACGAAACGCCGCTCGGGCCACGGGTAACTTCCCCCGCACCCCCGCATCCTCAACTCGATTAGTAACAAATTGTTCAAATGTCATTGGATGTCAACATTTCGGGACTCTCCCCAGAGAGGGAGTTGCCAGGTCGCAGCTTTTCAAGTGACTTCCGGCCAAAGAGGAGACCAGAAGAGGGTGTTATTCAGGGGGGGGGGGGGGAGGAAGAAGAGCCCTGGCGACACGAAGGATGGCGACAAGGGATCACGTGGCAGTTGATGCTTGAAAGACGATGCCATCTCTACTTGTTGGAGCTGCTAATGAAAGGGCGGTTGACGCACCACCACCCCCAGCTTCCTCAATCAGCGGCGGGGTTTGCGGGCGGGTCTCTATGGCGACGGCCATTCTATACCCCCTGCCGCAGCAACAATTGAAGCCTTTGCATGGCGTACGTCCATCAACACAGCCTCTAATTTACAACCGAGTCAAAGAGACGAGTGGGCGGCGGCGGCGGTGGGGGGGGGGGGGCAAAAGAGAGCCGCAGACGAGCCATGCCATGAGTAAAATCGGCAGGAAACCCAACGCCCAACCGGGTCGCCAACCGTCGGGGCGGCACCAACAACTTTTCATCCCTCGCACAGGAAAAATTTGCACCACAACTACACGTTCAAAGGCTCGTCTTAATTCCTCCTTTTTTAAGAAATTAACGTTATTTGTTGGTTTCAATAGCTAAACAACCTCGACTCAAGTTTCCAATCTTCATCATCATCACTTACAACCATCATCTATCCACTGTAGGATATGGTCTCCTCCAAATTTTTCCCCATCCACGATGCAAGTTAATTTTGAAGGGAAATTGGCCAATAAACTTCTACGTTGGCCAAATGCGAATTGGAAGCTGCCACTGCGGGATTCGAACCCGCGCTCAGATGATAAGCGAGTTAGAGGACCTGCGCCCTAAAACTCACGGTCGTATAAATGAACTCATTTTATAATTTTTTTTTTTGGAATAACTTCAACTGCGCAAATTTAAGAAGAAACTAGGTCATCTCTGCGTGATTAGAGAAATGTCTTTACGAGAGCAAAACCATTCTCATGTACCGGCTTCCGTTCATTAAAAAGCAAAAGACGCTCACCAAAGTCTGGGCGGGGAGACTCCGAGTTTCTGATGTCATTACAGTGTTGTGCAACTTGTTTTCAAAACAGAATTCAGTTCGCTCTGCCCGAAAAAAAAACCGATAAAAATATATGTTCACTTCTCGTGTTGGGGGGGTACGTACATGCTTTTTCGACCCTGCTTTATCTACTTTCCCTGACATTTTATGAAGTTCACACGTACAGGGCTGATTGGTTTCACGAGGCATAAGGAGGGGGTCCCAACTACAGACTGACCGACCAAGCCAAGCAGGCTTCTCTCTCTCTCTCTCTCAACAAGAAAAAAAAAAGAATAAAGAATGGATGTAATTTTCGTATCGGAAACAACAGAGGCGGAGGATAGCGAGCGACGAGGCGCCACCGAACCAATGACCAGAAACCCCTGCAGTGGCGACCATCTCCAATTGCACGCCCCGCACTCAAAAAGACAGAGAGAGAGAGAGAGAGAGAGAGAGAGAGAGAGAGAGACGAAGGAGGGTGGAGAACGGCAGCCGGCCTGGTTTGTGTCGTTGCTTGGGCGCCGATAATTGGCCTGACAACACCCGCACCTTCGCCACAACAGCCACCAGATGCAGCGCCATAAATCTCCTCGAACCGACCTCCAACCCTACCCCTCCCTCTCGCAATGACGCGGATTCATTTTGTCCTGCGTCGTCGCGTTATTCAAACTCCCTCCGCCTACACAAAGTAACAGTGAAACTCCTCCTTTCAAACCCCCTGTCTGTCTGCTCTTTTTATTTAGGTGGATTTGTTTTTTTTCTCTCTCTCGATCTTTCTTTCTCCAATTTTCTCCCATGCAACTCAACTCGTACAGAGTAATTAGCTGGCCCCTTTAATTAACTGATGATGACGGAAAGGAAATACCTCGAAATAAAGACCCATGTTTTTTTAGTTTGGGCGGATCTCCCTGAAGTCAGTGATTCCAATTTAAATTGATTTCTTAAACTGGATAACTTGAAGTTATGTCTTTTTATTTAGTTTCTTTTAACCGGATGTTTACAGGCGAACTGGCTCCAACGTGGATGTCACTTCTCTCACACACAAAAACCTCAAAAACATGTTGACAACACTTTGCTGAATCCAATTTACTGTGAGTTTGCAAATTATATCTTAATTTACTCTAATTTTTATTTATTTTGGATCATCCATGCTCAACCAAGCATCACCACGGACAATCGCAAATAATGAAACTGTATAATACCCTAAGAGCAATGACCCTCAATGAAACCAAAACGCTAATCCTGACAATAACTATTAGAAGCAGTATACAAAGTGAACAGAAACTATTAGAAGCAGTATTCGAATAAGAACTTAAAATTCAGTCCATAACCTCATCATCTTACGACTGAGTCCATTCATTTCCTATTGAAACGATTAGGAAAGACACTGACGAGGAGAGAAATGGTCATTGTTATTAAGTAACGGAAGAATGGAACTACTTACTGGTTTCACAATGTCCGTCCGTCCCCTTCATAATTTCCGCATTTTTTGAGGTAGAAGGTTGAAATTCGGAATGTAGCTTACTATGGGCATGTGCACCTTCACTATTTAATTTAATTTTGATTAGCCCACTGGGGTCAGAGTTTCGGCGGTGAAAATTAGAGGGGACCAAAAGGTCTACGTGTATTTATGGATATGAAGGAGTGAAATTCGGTATCAGATACCTCTAAGCAAGATCTCCATTAATATGAAGTTTGGGCCAAATTGTCCCAAATTGGCCAATGGGGGTAGCAATTACTTGGTCTTTAGAATTACGGCAACATATGACATGCCATATATCATTCGATCGGAAATGATGAGAAACGAAAGAAGATAGAGCTCTTTTACACTTTCTAAATAGTACGTTATAGAAAATAACTGGGGATGGGGGGTTAAAAAGTGAGATAAAAGGATAAATATAGATGATCTCAGGGCTTCCGCTATCTTTTCTATATCTTCCTCGGCAGGATTAATTTCTTGTTAAAAACAAAATTACACCTCACCTTTCATCGATTATGCAACTGTCCTGTCCACTCACTGTAATTAAAACGTTCTTCCAACGTTGAACACGATTATCAACACAGCAAAAAATCAAAGAAATATAAAGAGCACTAACCGATCTAATATACCCAACTATATTTATAAAAGAATAGGAGACAGACTCGCAACAGACCCGAACCATCTAAAAACAACACCTTCAAATCCTTACAATAACAACAACCAATTCCTATCTAATATAACAATGGAGGAATACTCCTTTTCACATAACAAACTCTATCTCAAACTGTGATATACAAACCAGTGGACACCATAACCGTCATGCGAATTACATTATATCCCACTACTATTACATCTGTACAACTACATTTCAAAAGTTTAGAAACTTCGCTGAAGCATGACCGTGACAACTTGCTTGTGTTGATTGGCAATGGAAAAAAAAACTTGGAAATTTGGAAAAACTTTTTACTAAGCACCAATACACCAGCTTTAACATAGGCTTTTATTTTTTCAATTGCTTGCAAAATAAAAGAGAACTGATTTTTTGAAATTTGCATAGCCGTTCCAAAAGTTTAGAAACGGGGGTTTTTGGTTTCAAAAGTTTAGAAATTCCTTTTTTTTAATGGATTTTTTTTTATTCTGATAGCATTAAAATTTAAATACTGACTTTAATATTCGTTCAGAGTGACCTGAGTCGTTTTTGATGCAACAAAATAGGGAAGAAAGCTCAACTTTCTATCCAGGAAAAGATCCGAATTCGAGAACTACGAATTAGTGGGAAAACGGTATCAGAAATAGCATAGACTGTTAAAGGATCTACATCGGCAGTTTGCAAATGCTTGCAACGAATTGAAGATGATGGTGGTTTTATAACAGAAGCCCGGAAAAGAAGCCGACGTCCAAGGTGCACTTCAAAACGTGATGTTGGAATTTTGAAACGGATAGTTCGGAAAGACAGATTCAGTTCTTCCGCCAGATTTGCATTGAAATGGAGTGCCGAAATAAAAAAAAAAAAAAAAACTATTTCAAAGACCACAACATGGAGAAGAATAGGAGAGATTGGACATAAGGCAAGAGTCCCAAAGATTAAGCCATCATTATCTAAGAAGCAGCGAAAAGTTCGAGTCGAATGGGCGAAACAGCACCTCGATTGGTCCATTCAGGACTGGAACCGAGTAATGTGGAGTGATGAAGCTATGGTTTGTTGTGAGTTTGGTGATAAAGGAGTACGAGTTTACAGAAAGCAATGTGAAGCTTTCCATCCAGATTGCATTCAGAAGTGCGTGAAGTTTCCCTAGAAAGTAATGGTTTGGGGTTGCATTTGTGCTACAGGTACTGGCGAACTGTGCATCCTAAATTCAACAATAATCGCAGACGTCTACTCCGAGGTGCTTGAGCATTTTCTAGTCCCAAGTATTGAACACCTTTTCGAGGACAACGACTTCCTCTTCCAACAAGATAACGCGTCTTCTCACTGTTAAGGACTGGCTTAGACGAAAAAATATCGACGTGATGAAATGACCACCAAATTCTCCTGATCTCAGTCCCATTGAGAATATTTGGCGTTTGATGAAAAACAGACTACGACAAGTGGACACTGCAAATAAGGGTGATCTTAAGAAAGAACTTCTAAACGTGTGGAAAACCATTACTCCTGAAGAATGTACGAAATTAGTAATATCAATGCCACGAAGAATAAATGCTGTAATCAGAGCACAACGCTATCCAACTAAATATTGACATGTTTGTTTGTGTTTGGTAACTTTTATTTTGTAAATTGTGAAATGTTTCTAAACTTTTGAAACCAAAAAATGATAGAAACTAAATAAATAGTTTGGAAGGTCCAAGCAAGTAATTTCATCTTTCCTGAAAAATCCAGAATCATATGGTACAAAGAAAACGACAGGAAGGCCTAAAGCACTTAATGGTAAAGACCACCGTCGAATTCTTCGCATGGCAAGCAACAAGCAAATTTCTGCCAACTTCATCAAACAGGCGATTGGAACACAGGCTCATCGAAGAACTATTAATAACTATCTCAACCAATGTCATCATCTCCAACGCCAGAAAATGAAACAGAAACCACCTCTTACCAACCAGCACAAAGTCGAACGTCTTCAGCTAGCCAAACCTGGACTTCCGAATGGAACTCAGTCATCTTTAGTGATGAAAAAAAGTTCAACCTCAATGGCCCCGATGGTTGAAACTACTATTGGCACGATTTACGAAAGGAATCAAAGCACTTTTCGAAGCGCATCCAGGGTGGCGGTTCAGTTATGGTTTGGGGGGCATTCAGTGCCAGTGGAAAGGTGGAATTAGTGTTTGTAGATGGTCGCATGAACAGCGTCAAGTACCAAGAAATGCTTCAGAAGTATCTTATCCCATTTGGACCAATCATCGGAGGCCAAGATTGGATATTTCAGCAGGACAACGCCCCATGTCACGTTTCCAAATCGACTATGGAGTGGTTCAAGACCAAAAACATCAGGGTTATGAAATGGCCTGAGAAGTCCAGACCTTAACCCCATCGAAAATCTCTGGGGAATCATGGTTCGGGCCGTTTATAAGAACGTGCGGCAGTTTGAGAATGTCCAGAGTTTCAAACAGGCTGTTCTTGAGGCTTGGGAAGAAATTTCGTGCAGAACTCTTGAAAAACTAATAGAATCTATGAAGGACCGTGTGTTTCATGTGATCAACAAAAATGGTGGATTTACAAAGTATTAAATACGAGCAATCTCATGATAACTGAAGGTGTTCCTATCATTTTTTCCACCCTTTTTTCAAAAATTGGTTGTGGCTCAACTAATTTTTTAAATATTTTGACTGAATTGAAACCAGTGGTGTCAATGCAGTGTAGGCACAGGTGTGTAAAGTTTCGTTGAAATAAATTCATTATTAAAAATGTTATGTGGAAAAAACAAAAGTTCTTATCATTTTTTCCAGGACTGTATAATAAACTGTAAATTTTGATGAGCTAATACATGATTTTAACACTAATTTTGAAAATACAGTTGATTCACGATAATCCGACATTAAACAGTCCGACACCACGCTCGGTAGTCCGACGCCGCGTCAAATGAAGTCACTGCTGCAGACACAGAAACGCACACACTCAAGTTCTAAAATCAACCTTTGGTAATCCGACACTCCCTCGGTCCCGTAACTGTCGGATTATGGCGAGTCAACTGTATTAAGTTACTAGTATATTTCTTGATATTTGTTCTAATGGCCACCCAAATTTCAAAGTGGAATTCCTTTTATAAGTATAGAAAATAAATGTAAAATGATGTAATTAAAAGTGTTAATTGCTCCTGCTCACACATCAAAACAGCACGCCTGACCTCATAAATAATTTATTACTGATTGAACTATCTGGAATTCCATCTTGTAATTTCGTAGTGTTTTGCAATAGATATGAGGGAATTAAACTTTATTTTTTTAATAACTTTAGAGCATCGTTTTCAGGTTAATATACGAGCTTATAAAATTAAAATCCATTCATCCCTCTTCGTATTTCATTTTGAAGTCCATAAAGTAAATTAAATAAAAAAGTGATTCATTTTAGCTTCAATTTGATCTAAACGACAATTCCCTACGACGAATATAACCAAAGATATGCTTCGTTTTATGTGATGAGATGCGCGAAATTTTGATAACTTTGATAACTAATTTGATAATAATTAAAGTCAAATATCAGATTTTGTCCGATTTGACGTGGAATGACTCTTAAGCGAGATTCTGTTAATTGTTTATTATGGACCTTTTCAGCACGAGGATCTTGAGGTCATTTGGTGGCTCGTTTGAAGATGCGATTCAAAAAAAAAAAGCACTGGTAAAATAATTTTAAACACTTCTTTAGAAATTTTAATTAAAATCTGATAAAATTTCATCTGTTACTTTAATCAACTTAATTGTCGGTTACTTTAGTTGTTCATCGTTAAAATAAACGATAACGACACAGTCTGCGGCAAAAACAAACGAAAACATACAGATATTTGGAACAACAAACCATTTTGATCTATAAACTTTGGTATCCAAAAGATTATATTACTGACATCTCAGCTACTATTTAGTAGCTGCCAACGCAATTTATACACATGACGAACATCTATGGAATCGTTTCATGAGTGTGCAGCAGCAGGGGTTTCGTCTCCCCTATTGACTTACAGCACGTGCGGGGCAATGACGTTGTACAACTTCAACTGAATGGCGCAATTTTGTCGTCGGCGGAGTAGGGAAGGGCTTCAGAAAATTAGGCCTAATTCAATTTCGGAATAAAAGCAACTCGTTGCTTTGACATTTAATAGAACGCGGAGAAAGTATCAAAACAAAATTTCATACAATCGCTTTTCTCTTCAGTTCATTAAGTAAATTTAGAGCAATCTCCGGCAACAGGAGGTCACATGGCGAGGCTTGTCCCGTGAAAACCGGTACTTCATAGATAAATTATAATGCTCTCTCAAAATTGCTCTTCGGAAGAAAACGAAGGACGAGGTCCTAATTAAAGACTGAGCTACGGAAGTGAAACGTTGGACTCGGCATTGATCAACTCCTACAGCGTCATTAGCGTTATATTTTGATGGCTAAGGCTCCTCAAATCACAATTCAACGAAGCATAAAACTTCGGCTACAGGCACTCCAAAATTTTTTATCGACAAGATTGCACGGACAATTTTCAAACTTCAATGAAGTTGATGTGATGCAATAATCAAAGGAAGAATTGACAGTAAGTATAGACGAGTTAAGTGATCCTGCAATTTGAAGACTGTCTCTCATCAGGGTTCACAGTTGCGAACACCACCCCTCAATTATAATTTTCTCCTCGAGTTCAGACCTTCACTATGCAACTCATGCAATCATGGTACTAATCCTCTGATCATTTAGATTTACCATGTAAACAGCACACACCCCAACAAAAATATGGAAATTTCTTTAACAAATGAAAGGTTCAACTCAATTAAATGCCATTAAAACAGAATTGTCCAATGCGTTACACAGAAATGTAATTTTAAATTTCTCCATCTTATATACTACACATGAGTAACTAATCATTTCTTTGAATAAAAAAGAAGAATAACGACCACTGCATTTAATTATCCCAAGACAAAAGTTTAGAGAGTTTGCTAAAAACATTAAAAATTTAAGTTCTTATTGAGGTTATGCAAATTAGTCTAGAAGGAGTTGATTCATTATAATTTAGGGCAGTGGTTTGGTAAAGTGTTTTAAATGCTTTACATGTAGAAAAATACCACCGATACAACAAATCCCTCAATGTGTTCGTCATAGAATTCTTAAGATATGGTAAGAACACGAAATAGATAGCTAAAGATCTCAATTAAAGCTGTAAGCAAAATTATTGTAAAATACAAGAAAACTGGAAGTTGCACTGTAAAGCAACAGAAATAATTGCAAACTGGCAACAAGAAGTTTCGGCAAAGACAACAATTCGTTGTTTGAAAGAGAAGGGTTTACTGCTTTCATTCTAAGAAGCCTCTAAAAATTAAACGAATGAAGAAACCGCGACTTGAAGAAATGACGAATCTACATTTAGCCTTCTGAGTGATAATAAACAAAAGGTTGTGCGCAAAAAAGAAGAAAAGCTTGATCCTGGGTGTGTAGAGTTTAATTTCCACCAAGTATCATGGTATATGGAACAATGACTACTTATGGGACTGGAAGTTTTGTTTTGTTAAAGGAAATATCAACAATTCCTATAACACTGAAATAAAGGCGGATCATCTGATACTAACAAGAGAACTTTACGAACTTGCACCTCACAGGTTCACACCAAATCGAAATATGTTACACAGCTAAAGCTACTACCGATGCTTGCCTATAAAACTCTTTCTAATAAAATAAAACAATTGGTTAATAGTTCTAAACGCTCGTATTACACCCGTATATTTACCCAGATGTCCTCTAATAAACAGAAATAGACACATTTAAATAAATTATTAAAATGTCCTTGTCCATAATTCTTCCTTTCCAATTATCTCATAATTCTGACTCTCCTTCCTTGACTGCTTTTCTTACTGCTCTTCTTCCTCCTCCCGACTCCAACACCTCTCCAGTTTCTTATCCTTACAAGATTGATCAAAACCCCTCGTCATTTTTTGCATTCCCTACCTCTTCGCAGGAGGTGAGTAAGGTTATCACTCAGCTGAAATCTTCTGTTGTCCCTGGACCCCATGGCCTTCGTTCGGATATCATTTTGGCTGTCAACTCTCTTATTGCAGCTCCCCTTGCTTTTATTTTTAACCAATCATTAACCACTGGTACCTATCCCGAACCTTTAAAAGCAACTAAAATTAGCCCTATTTTCAAGAATGGTGACTCTAACATTTATTCTAATTATCGTCCTGTTTCAGCGTTACCGATCTTTGCCAAAATCTTTGAAAGATTGTTTTATTTTCGCCTTTCTCAGTTCATTTACTCTCTCAATTTAATTACTCCTTATCAACACGGTTTTATTCCCCATCGCGGTGTAGAAACTGCTCGCTATGACCTGATCGAATTTGCATCTTCTGAAATGAGCTCAAATAAGTATGTAGTTTCCATCTTCCTTGATTATTCCAGGGCATTCGACTCTATACCTAGTCCATTATTGCTTTATAAGTTGTCTAATTTTTATAATGTGCAAAGATCTCCACTCAACTGGCTTTCAGAGCTCTTAACTAACCGAAGCTACTACCTAGGACACAATGGAATATCTTCTGCAATTCTTTTACGTACCTTGGTGTACCACAAGGATCGGTTCTTTCCCCACTACTCTTCAACTTATTTATTAATGATCTGCTTAGTCTGTTGCATACGTCTAATCCAATTTTGTACGCAGACGATGTGACTTTATTGCTATCCTGTCCTAACATATCTCAATTAGTAGATGATATTAATAGTATTCTTTCTGAACTTAAATGCTGGAATGAAGATATAATCTCTTAATACTGCTAAATCAAAATTAATGTTTTATTATCAACGTAATAAAAGTAATACTCCAGACAATCCCTCTATCTATTATGGTTCAATTACTAATTCTTTTAAATACCTTGGCTTAACTATAAAACATGACCTCACTTGAGATTTGCATGTTGACAATCTTTTAAGAAATCTTAACACGAACCAAGGAATGATCTCTCGACTTCACTATCTTCCTAATTATTTAGTGAAACTACTTTACTACTCTCTGATACATTCTTCTCTCTGCTACTGTATTATCTTTTGGGGTTCTTTTACCTCGTATGACTAGATTGTTAAGACTACAGAAATGGTTCCTACGTACTCTTACTAATTCACGCATGTCACCATCTGTATCTTTTGTATCTTTTTTTTTGCTTGATTTCAAATCCCAACTGTTCGTCAGATTTACTTCATAAAATATGTTCCTCTGTTTATAAGGTCATAAATAAACATCTAATTTTAACCCGTCCTTTTAATATTATCACACAACTAGATAAGCACAATTACCTAACTCGCTAAGCTACCGACATTTGCACTTACCAGCAACTAAAACCAACTACTCTCGTCGTTGCATTTCATTTGCCGGTTTAAGATTTTGGTCTTATTTACCTGAGGATGTTCGGGATGTTCCAACGTAACCGCCTTTTAGAAAAAAGCTTAAAGCCATTTTTTTTAAGGATCAGGGTATTGCCTTTTCTAGTTTACTTTAAGCGGCTTCTTATTTCTTTCTTTTTTCTCTCCTCTTTCCCTTTTTCTTTTACTTTTTTTTTTAAGTCGAATTGACTAATGTATTCTTCGTTTAGTTTGTAATTTAACTACCCATTACTTAATTTGTCTTATGGTTTATCTTGAATTTATTTTTACACAATCTTCGTGATATATAGTATGTATACAGAGATCAATATGACCCCTATCACTGCTTGTTTGGAATGACTGTATCGTATTTTTTTTGACACTTACAAAGGACTTTGTTTGATCCAACCAGTTCCCGTCTTTGTTAATTGTTAGTAATATATTTTGGTTTGTTTTAACTTAAGTTAATCTAAATTTGTAATCATTTGTTAATAATGAATAACCCTGTTGGTTTTGTGTTTTTTTTCCTGTTTTTTTTTTTTTTTTTTTTTTTTTTTTGGTCTTTTGACACATTATATGCTACCGGGGGCCTAACTCGTCGGTCTATGAACATACCGGCCCCGGTATGCACTGTTTCTTAATTTAATTAAATAAATAAATAAATAAATAAATAAATAAAGAAGGTTACATGGAAGAATTAATAATGAGGTTTCATTAATTTTTAATTCTAGAAGAAAAGGAAGCCATGAAGAAAGAACTTCACCTCCTTTCATGACAGCTTCAGTGCCCAATAAAACCCAATTTACGAATTAATTTCTAAAATAAAAATCGATGTAACAAATTGAAATTTAATTATGTAGATATTTATTTCTGTAAAAAAAGAACTCAATAATGTTTATTACTATTAAGGCTTTATGAATAATATACAATGTACAAATAATTCTATAATAAATTTGCCCATTCAACATCTTTATATACATTATTAGCTGAAGGAAAAGTTTTCCTAATCAACTATTACAACATAAGAGGGAATTGGGCGTCTGTTTATTTTTCCAAGATGATCTATCTTGTAACAATTATTTCAGTTTGCCTAACCATGACCTCCTTTATTATTACAGACCTGTTTTACTGAATAATTTCCATTGTTGCTTTTGGCATTTCTTCTGTAATAATAAAGGCGGTCATGGCAACACTTACTATACTCGATCCAACGAAAGTTGGAGTGGGCGTGTCCAGTTAAACTTCCTATTTCAATTGTTAGACATTGTTGATTCTACTTTGGCAACAATGCATAACAATTGAAATAGGAAGTTTAACTGGACTCGCCCACTCCAACTTTCGTTGGACAGAGTATAGGAAGACAAACCTGCGGACAAAAGGTGTATACTTTGTTATATCATCATCAAGCGGCCGAATTTAGGGCTAATTATTGGTAAAAATCACGCTCTATAGATATACATGGTCATCGAGCTCCATTGTTAAAATGAAGCTAAAGTTTCTAGCTCACAACAGGGCACGAACTCTATTGAAAAGTGACGATGCATGTACAATCGACCCAACTCAACACCACTTAAAGAGAAAGCCTGTGCACGGAAACGTCATACGTTGTTGCATCATCTAAGTAGGGCATTGTTATTCTTATTTCTACCAATAATAAGCCCTGAATTTGCACTACTATGATGATGTAACAATGTATGACGGTTTCCGTGCAGAGGCTTTCTCTTTAGAAGGTGTTGCCCTTGTGCGATCTAATGCGGCATCTGGCGCAATCTGTTTTCCTTAGCTTCTCGAAAATGGAAAATGACGTAAATTAAAGATAGACTCCGAATCCTATTGGTAAAAGCGCCAACAAAGTGAAACAAATTGAAGTCATGACAGTTCTGGGCAGGAGTGAGCCGTGGAGTAGGTAGCTGTCTGGCTGCTTTGTTTTGAAGATTTTGGGCCCGAGGAATAATTAATTCAAAAGCATTCCTCAAAGTTGTTCTGCGTACAACTGTACAAACTGATACGAAAAAGGATCAGAAATCATTTTCCACAAGCATACGTAACTAAAAATGAAAATACGTAACCGAAAGACGATCGAAACGAAAGTGAAATTGAAACCATGATCGAAAAATTGTTTATATAAAATATAATAAAATACAGTAGAACCTCGATAAATCGAATTTCAAGGGAAGAGGAAAAATGCTTCGATTTATAGAGGTTTCGAATTATCAAGGTTTCGATTTAACGAGGTTAAATAAAATAAAATTCGAATTATTGAGAAATGTGTGAGATTTCAGTAACCGTATAGAACGCTGATATTTTTCAGGAGGCATATACAGATTCAATAACAGGTACAGTACTTAAAAATGCTTTATCTGTTCATAAAATTAGCTTTGGGTGGTTTAATTTTAAAAAACTCTCGTTTTAAAACATTTTAGAGGATTTCAATGAAAAACATTACTGTTTTTAATTAAAAAGTGTTTCATGATTACGTTTTGTATTGTTTGAATCCATATCTCACGAATTTATCCACCACAGCAATCACTGTAATTAATGTCACTTGACCAGGTCTAAACACTTCACTGAACCAAAGGGAGGGAAGAAAGGAGGATTTCAAATTTAGTCACGCGTCATTATCACGTTTAGACAGCACACGTGCGAGCTGTTGACGATTCGATTTGTAGAAGCCCGGATTGAGAAAATTCGATTTATGGAGGTTCATTGATCTTTAACTTCGATTTATAGAGACTCTGTTTGCCAGAATTCGAATTATAAGGGGCTAAGTTTCCATTTGATACCCTCGAAAAAATTCGATTTATCCATTGTTTTTACTTCGAATTATCGAGGTTTTTGCCTCTGAGCGGAAGGGAGTAGACAAAAATTTCGAATTATAAAGGTTTTCGATTTATCGAGGTTCTACTGTACTTCAAATACAAAGTTAACGAAAAGATAAACTTATCACTCCGTGATCGGCGTGTGAAAGAATTATTAATCAGTTACTCTCATGTTTAGCCATGTGTTTTGCATCATCTTCCCTCACTTTCGGCCATGGCAGTTCTGGGCGGTGGAGCTTCCCAATTTACTTCACCTATTGCGCCTGGTTTCGGAGTCGTATCTTTAATATACTTCATTGGAATAATCTATAGACCGTGGTAGAAGTACGATTAACAACAGTCGCTTGATGATGTAACAGAGTATACACCTTTTGTCTGTAGGCCTTCTCTCTAGGAGATGTTGGTCATGGCCTAACGCTTGTCAACAACAGACGTTCGTCAGCAAATCAGCTCTCTATGGGAAAGTTTATGTCGCTCGCAGCTCTCTCTGTTAAAAACGTTTTCTAACGGAGAGAGTCCGATTTCACATAATTGTTGCCTCTTTATTAAAAAATTTGTAATTTTTTTTCTAAAAACCTGAGCCATTCTTTTTTTATGCTTCATTCTTTTTGCTTATTTATTATCTCAGTAACGAAATTTTTGGTGTCATTTGCCCTTTAAAAATAAAATGAAGAATTCTATCTAATCTACGGTATCTTATTATCTTGTTCTTTGTGGATTAAAGGTTTTCCCGTTTGTTTTCAGATCTAAATAACAGTTTGCTGCTTTAATCACATCCGGAGAAATCAAACAGAAGAGAAAGAAGAGATGAGTACACTTACCTATAAAAACGAAAATTTGATGGTGTGAATACCTGAGCAACATTGACGTGGACAGCGTCTGAAAGAGGACAAGAAAAGACATAGCTGTGAGGGTCAACATCCAATTAACATTATGTTCACAAAAAATGTCATAATAAGTGTGCAAATGCGTAATATTAGTTTTTCCTTATTATTTTTGCAATAAAAATTTAATGAGCAAATAATGTTTAATTTTCAGGGGTACCAAAACTTTTGTCCAAAAGTGTAAAAACTAGTTAATAATACGGCATGCAAATGGAAAATTAAGTTCCGTATGAGTACTAACAGTATAGTATTCTTATTAGTAGTACCTTTTCCATTTAGTAGAACAATGAACATACATGATCCAGGGGCTTAAGGTTTTTATTATAGCAGTAAACACTTCACAAATGACAAATCGATTTTCTTATGTGAGAAATCTTCGCCCACTCTTTCGCTCCTGTTCTAACTATTTTTATTTTTCCCTTTCCCATTTCCTAAACAGAAAACGAAAATGTCACTCGAGCTAATAATCTCCTTCTCCATCTTCTGTATGATTTCTCCTTGCGCTTGTATCCATTTTTCTTAAATTTCTTTTTTCTTTTTTTTAACTCGTTCCTCTTCCTATCGGGTCATCCGTGATATGTAAAAATCGTCCACCGGAGAACGAGTCATACGAACCGGGATCGCAAGCAACAAGTGATCCATTACCAATTACTGTAAAATCATTAAATATGCCTCTTCTGCCACAGAATACGAAGTAGCATTTTTTCATTTAACTTTCAAAAGAATTTCCATCGCTATTCAGCAGAAAGAAAAAAGACAATTTCCCTGTCAGATTAAAAAACATCAAAAGGAAGAAGCTTTCAAGTTAAGAAGCTTTAATAACGGAAAGGAATTCGTATTGGATGATGCTAGCGCAGTTTTTTGGCTTCTAAGCAACATGAAAAAGAAACGCAATCCGCTCTTCTAGAAACATTGAATGGTTTTCAAACAAACAAACAACCTGAATGAATCTGCCAATAAAAAAGAAAGAGACCTTTCACTGTTTCATGTTATTAAGCTGAAGACAAGATCTTAAAGACATGTAAGCATAGAATGATACTCTAAATTATACTCTGAAAAAGCGGAAGGAAAAATTCCGCCATCTGAATTCGAACCACAGGCCACGAGTAACTAGCTGATCGTCTCTATAACTGATGGATAAAACATTAGCAACGAATCCAGAAAACAGAAAAGTCAAGAGGTGGAAACGGAGCCGTTAAAGAAACTGGGAAAATGGCAATTTTTCCTCCATAATCCAGCTAACCAACGGATATAACCATGAAGCAAATACAGTGATGTAAAAGAAATTAGAAACACAAACAAACCAGCCTTTTGTTCATGTTTACTCGCTATTATTTACAAAACATCAAGATTTATTAACAAAAAGGTAACGAAATAATATTTAAAAAAGAACCTCGAATAAATAATGGAGATAAACATTTTCTGCCTATTTTCTGAAAACAGATGTGTAAAAATTTAGAAACATTGATGCCATAGAAGTTTTAGAAACGTTTTAGTAATCCATTTTTTCTCTATACTAATTAAAGTGTCAATACAAATTCTCATCTGGATTGGTGTTTTCAATGTTCCTTTAATTAGTGTACTGGTGTCCAGTTTCTGGATTTTATTGTTTAACCATTTTTTTTCTCTTTCCTTAAAATAAGTTGAAAGATACTATCTTTCATTGAGAATATCTTTCCGGGCAGCATGTAGTCCGGCAACTGAACTGTATATTGCTTGCCATTGGCATAAACTGCCTTCTCAAGATCATAAATCGGGACTGCATCTGGCCAACCGTGTTTTTGTTGTCTTTGCTGCATGGCAAAATGGAATATCATGCTGGAAAATCAGGTTATCTGCGAGTTTACGTTGCATGAATGGAAGAAGGTAAACTTGCAGTAGCTCTTGATAACTACAAGGGAATCCCTCGAACATGTATGTCACAGATTTCCAACAAATTGAAATATGTTACTCATCTGAAGCTACTATAGATGCTTGCAAAATACGTGAGTGCGAAATTGTGTTTCTTTCAAAATAAACCGCAAAAAAGAAAAAAATTCAGCATACATAGCCTTACAAAGACTCTATTGTTAAAGCGGTTCGGCTATGTGGGGTTCCCTTGTTAGTAGCATTCATGCGACCACTGAAAACTGGTAAATTAGTTTGGCCATAATAGGCAAAAGCACCTCCTCTAACCAATCCGCTTTCAAAAAATACAAACTGCTCTTCTTTTCTCGTGACTATTGATAATCGATATTCAGTATCTCAATATATATTTTACTCAATAATAAGTAAATAAATTTTAAAATTGGTTAAATCGTTACAGAGATGACAACCTATCAACCGGATGATACGAATTGTGGTATTCACTCATTGTCATTGTTCAATATGGCATTTACATATAATAATAATAATAATAATAATAATAATAATAATAATAATAATAATAATAATAATAATAATAATTTTAATTTAATCAGATCAGAATGTACAAGCATATACAAACTGCCCCTACAGGTGGTAAAACTCAAGCGGGGGAAGGAATCAAAAGAAAAAGATACATATCGGAACAAATAAATCAAAATCAGATATTTAAAATCTTAAAAATAGAATTGGTTGGGTCATTAAAAATGTCTACATCTTTATGAGAAAGGTTTTTACAATACTCATTTCCAAAAAAGTTGGGGCAGTACAACATATAAGAAGAACTCCAACACATTTGTTTAGATTATTGTATTGCCGTTTATTTCAACGCATTACAATATATAAACGATAAATTAGGCATGGGATCACATATCTTATATGCTTAAAGAAAGATACAGGTGGTTTTCCTGTTTGGCACGTGCAACACACTCCCAAAAACGTTGGGACAGCACGGCGTTTACCACGGTGTGGCGTCACCTCTCCTCTTGATGACACACTGTAATCTTCTGGGCATCGATGACACCAATCTTTCTAACACCGTAACCGGAATTCTGTCCCATTCCTGTTGGATATAGGTTTTCAGCTGTTCAACTGTCCGGGGTCGTCGCTGTCGTAGTTTTCGTTTAATAATACGCCAAACGTTTTCTATAGGCGACAGATCCGGGCTGCAAGGGGGCCAATCCAACATACGAATGCGCTGCCGACGTAGCCATGCAGAAGTTATGCGCGCTGCATGCGGTCTGGCGTTGTCTTGTTGAAATATACACTGACGTCGTCCAAACAGGCGCCTCTTAGATGGCACCATAGCTTGTTCCAGGATCTGTATATACGCTTCAGCATTGACGGTGCCATTGCAGATGTGCAAGTCTCCCATTCCATGGCCACTAATACAGCCCCAGACCATGACAGACGGTGGTTTCTGTACCGAACGCCTGTAGCACGCGGGAATAACCTTTTCGTCTTTGTTCCGGAGTGTACGGCATCCATTATTTCCGTAAACAATCGTAAAGGTTGATTCATCGGACCACAATATGTTCTTCCAGCGTGCTTGGAACCAATTGCGATGGGCTCGAGCCCATATCAGACGGCGACGTTGCTGTCGTTTGTTGATGTATGGCTTCCGTTGTGCACAGTATAACTTAAGTTTGCATTTGTGGATGCACCGGCGTACAGTATTCAACGATAATGGCTTCCCGAAGAAATCGCGGGCCCACGTGGCTATGTCCGTAATCGCAGCATTCCTATGCGTGACGCAGTGACGTCGGAGGATCCGAAGAGCTAGAGCATTCAGAATAGGTTTTCTACCTTGGCCTTTCCGAACTGTGATCTCACCACTATCTCGGTAGCGCTTGATAATATTATGTACTGTAGATGATGACAGGTTAAATCTTCTGGCTATTGCACGCTGAGAAACGTTGTTTGTGAATTCTTGAATGATTCGAACACGAAGATCTTCACTAACTGGCTTGCCTCGACCCATCGTTCCGAATAAGTTACCTGAACGACGGATGGCAACTGTTATTTATACGGAATGTAGTACGACGTCATCAATCTAGATTATTCCCGAACAATTCAGAAGGTTCCACTACTAACGGCGCTTTCTACAACGTATGTCCCTACTATTTTGGAACGTGTTGCAAAACCCCCATTCAAAATGAACGTCCCGGCCACGATACAAAATGTTTTGGTGCACACAGTATATTTATGTCATTTCATAAACGTATCTGCTATTTTGTATTCGCGAGAAAGTTTTGTTACATCATCCCTTTTTGTTTTTTCTATATATTTTGCACTGTCCCAACTTTTTTGGAAATGAGTATTGTATTATACAAAGTAACAAGTTTATACGAAGGAGTAATCTCACCAATATTTGTCCTCGTACTAGGAGTTATTAAAGTAAGACACTTATGACGACTTTGTCTAGGAACTGACAGCCCGATAGATGACAGAAGCTCGGGCATCCAAACAGCCCCAAAAACAATCCTCTTAAGGACATTAAGAAAAATATTACCAATGATATTGGAAAGAGTAAACACATTTATAAATTCCATATTGAGATCATGCTTGTTATATTTTTTGGAGAGAAAATTTAAAAATGCAAGAAATTTCTTTTGTAGGAGTAAAAAGTTTTGAGTGTGATGAGTAAACCAAATTAACACACCATATGTAACTTTAGGAACTACAATAGAAATAAATAACTTTACGATAGTTAATGGATTTTTGAAGAATGCGGTAAGCCTTTTCAAGAGGCCAATTCTACGGGAGACATCTCTTATGATGTTATCAATATGCGGGGTAAAAGATAAGTTACAATTAAATAAAATGCCTAAATCTTTAACTTCATCTTTTTTCCCAATGATATCATGACCAATCTTGTAATCAAAAATAAAATTTGTTACTTTCCTGGAGATAGAAACTACGTGAGATTTGCTCGAGTTAAGACTTAATCCGTTCGATTTAGACCAGGAGAGAATTGAGTCCAACGTTTCTTGCATTTTAATACAGTCTTGCCAAATGTCAATGCACGAAAAAATTTTAAGATCGTCCGCATACATTAGAATAATAATAATAATAATAATAATAATAATAATAATAATAATAATGTAACAACATCAGGGATAAGACTCTCGGAAATTAAACCGGGGGGAACCCCCGAGTTGTCCCCCACAGGCAAAAGGCCAAAACGGGATTGATGAGAAAACATATAAAAAGAACTAAAGTAGAGAAAAACAAAAAGACAAAGCAAAAGCAAGATTAAAAGATGGTTCAAGGGTTAAAACAGCGGGAGAAATCTACTATAGTCAACAAAAAATGTCGATTAACTTATGATGATTATTATTATATAAGGCATGTTCAAATGAAAGTGATTCGGGCTGTAGCGCGCGAGCACGTGAGTGCCTAGACATGAGGCAACAGGTGATTGTTGACGTATCGTCTGCTTGTTCTGATAAGCACTGCTGTGGGGAGTTACGTTAGGCTTATGCTCGTATTTCGTTTGTGTCACAATGGACCCTCCTATTAAATTTCCGTCCAAAACAGACCAACGAGCGGTGATAATGTTTTTGACAGCTGAGGACATTCCACCATTTGACATTCATGCTCGTATGTTGAATGTTTATGGAGAAGCATGTGTCTCGAAAGCAACCGTGGTGCGTTGGGCCAATATGTTCCATGATGATCGTGTGGAAACGGCTGATATACCGCGTCCGGGTCAAGCAAGCGTGGTCATCACCGATCAATTGAAGACAGACATGGATAAATCAATTCGTGAGGACAGGCGGATCAGCATACGGTCACTTGCGAAGGATCACAACGTCAGTATTGGTTCCTCATATGCTCTACTGAAAAGCCTGGGATATGGCAAGATGTGCTGTCAATGGGTACCCCGAATGCTCACGGAAGAGCACAAAGGGCTGCGTTTCGGCTGCTGTTTGGATCATCTGGAACGTTACAGTCGTGAGGAGGAAGCGTTTTTGAAGAAGATTATCGCGGTAGATGAGACCTGGTGCCATTATTGGGAACCCTCCGGGGGGGTATCCACAATGCAATGGAAGCATCCATCGTCACCACGGCCCAAAATATTCAAGTCGCAAAGTTCGGCCAGGAAGGTTATGCTTACGTGTTTCTTTGATTCCGACGGTCTTCTGCTTTTGGAGCTTATGAAACTCAAAACCCGTATTAATGCTATCGCATACACTAAGGCACAGCAGAACTTGCGTCAAGCTGTGAAAAACAAGCGCCCTGGTAAACTCGGTGATGGGGTGATCCTCCTCCAGGACAATGCTAGGCCATGTTGCGAGACTGGTGCAAGAAGCAATAACCAAAATGCGGTGGCAAATTCTGCCACACCCTCCTTATAGCCCGGACCTCTCACCATGTGATTTTCATGTGTTTGGCCCTTAAAGAAGGCACTGAAAGGTCGACGATTCGCCAATGATGAGGAGGTTAAGGACGCTGTTCGGGCATGGTTCAGAGAACAGCAGAAAACAGAATTTTTTGCGAACGGTATTAGTGCCCCAGTGGGAGTCCTGTATTGCGGCAGGTGGAGATTTTTTTTTTAGGACTGCGCGTCTGTAATAGTGATATAAGACTTTCTTCTTTCATATAAGCAAAGGTAAATATTAATACTCTCATTTAATCCGTCTCAGTGCCCTTTGAATCACTTTCATTTGAACATGTCTTATACGAATGAATTAATTTAAAAGCTGGGTAACAGTAGAAATCTTTGTCCGCAAGTTACCAAAAAACACAAGAGCTTGATTATTCCTATTACTACTGGGAACATGGAAACTTATTAATTCCAGGGTACACGGAAAAATTAGTTGCCCATTAATTATCTTTCTTAAGGTATTAAAAAATGCACTATTCATAATTTGTAAAAGATTAAAACTAGGTGCGTGGGAGGTTACGACAGTGAGATGTAAAGCACGACTAACAAAAGAACTGAAAGACGAAAGTTTGGATTGGAGATACTCAAGTAGCTGAGAATTCCCAGAAAACCAGATCCATACGGCATATAAAATTTTGGACAAAATGTTTTTTTATACATTAATAAGAAAGTCTTTTCCTTCTTGAAGTAATTCGTAAGACATTTTATAATGCCAAGGCGTTACTGATTTCTGCAGCAGTTGTTCCAGGTGATCGGTAAAAGTCAATTTAGAATTGAACACAACTCCGTAATCTAAGTTGTTAGAGTCTTGATGCTATAACATCACTGAATTTTATCATGCAACAAACTATAATCATATTTAAAATTGACCACCTTCCTAGAGTAAGTTAAATAAAAAGTTTTAGATACGTTCCAAACAAGTCCGTTATTACTAGCCCAGTGATGGACTGAAACCGCCGCCTGAGAGAGAATATTGTCCTCCCAATTGTGAATGGCAGAGAATAGTTTCAGGTCATCGGCATAAAGAAGGAAATTGACCCGGGTACTTTTAATATAATCTACAATGTCCACTATAAAAAGACTGAAGAGAACCGGGCCAAGTGGAGACCCCTGGGAACCCCGCTCCTTATTCTTCCTCTAACACTGGAGCCATTTAAATCTTTAGCCACAAAACTCCTGTCGACAAGTAAGGAGGTAAACCAGTTAAGAAGATTATCGCTCAGGCCTACTCTACCAAGTTTCCGCAGTAGCGATTTGAAGTTAATACTGTCAAAAGCCTTGCTAAAATCAAAATAAAATACATCAACCTGATTTCTTTGATCAATATTAGAAACCAAGTAATGAAGAAAGCAGGCAAAATTAGTGGAAGTTGAACGATGCTTCCGAAAGCCATTCTGTTCTTGAAGCAAATAGGGCTCTATATATGACGACAAATATGTAGCAACATACGTCTCTATAACTTTTGCCGGGAATGGAACAATGGTAATAGGCCTAAAATCCTAAGATGAAAAAGGCCTTCCCGTTTTAGGCACTGGGATCATATTTACCTGCTTCCACTCTTTAGGATAAACACCAGTATTATAAGATAAATTAAAAACTTTACTTATAGGATGGAGTATCGCGGGCAAACAGCCCTTCAACACATAGCCTGGAAGCTGACATTTTCGAAGAAATTTTTAAAATGTCGGAAGGAGAAATTTCTGGCAATTTTAATTTCCCATGAATTCGATCCCAGTAAGATGACGAACTAAGGTCCAATGCAGGAGGATCCGTATCGTTTATTCATGATTTTCTCAAAGTGCTAAACCAAGTCTTCCGCTGAACAGATATTTGACCAATGCTTTCTGGAAAAATTATTCCCCAACAACTTCTTGGTAACATTCCAGAAGCTGGAAGCCTGTACAATAAGGGCGATTTCAGTTGACTCATGAAACTCAGCAAAATTGTTGTTAAAGGCAGATTTAAATTCCTTTCTAGATTTTAAAGATCGCATAGTCCGCAGGCAATTTCTATCGTATGTATCTACGATGGTATCGCTGTTTCTGAACCCATAATTGCACTGTAGCCTTTGAAATCAAACTCGGAAACCTATACCTATACGTTCGAAAACTATTTTGCCTACATTCTGGGACATTATTGCGAGGAGATGCGATCAACAATGCAGCTCCAAAGGTGATCAACGGACTGAATCGAGTCAAGCACTGACCAATCAGTAGATAAAAGCTCATCATATATCTGTGAAAAATTTGCTCTCTTGATGTCGCGACGGGGGATAGTTCTAGATGGAATCGAATCTAATAGGAAAACGCGACTAATGATGTTCAAGGCAGGATGAAATTGGTCTTCTTTCACCAGCGGTGGATATTTTCGCCTAACACTGGTTCAGAAGCGAAAACCTTATCAAGCATATCGCCTCTAAAATTCAATAATAATAATAATAATAATAATAATAATAATAATAATAATTCTGTGAGGTATAATTTATCAACTCAAATGAGAGTCAAATTGCAACAATGCACAGAGGGACAAAATCACCTAAAATCTGGCCAAAATGCAAATTTTTTACTTCTTAATTTTGCAATAAATTGACATACACACAGATAAACAATCCTTTTATTGATGTTTATTTTGTCATGTTTTGTTGGCTTTTTAAAATTAACTGTTGAATGTTACTTTTTTAAAACTTAAGCACGCATATGAATAAAATTATTGTTAAAAATTAATAATTAGTCTTTATTACTTTTGTTTCGAACATAGAAGACAATCTATGAAAATCTATGACATTCCTATCTGTACCAGATGTTGCACAGGGAATGGCATATCTGCAGACTGAATATCTTGCCAACTATTTCGATGGAACTTAGGTAAGCGGCATTTATAGACAAGTCTGGACCGCAGAAAGGAATTTTTGTATCCTTTACATGAAAATGTGTGTATTTTGTACAAGGTGTTTCTACATTATCTCCCGTATTATACATGTTTATTATTCCGAAACTATTACAGATTTTAACGTGATTTTTTTTATTCACAAAGAAACACTCAAAAATTTTCCTAGCATGCCTTAATAAATAAATTTCAATGTGCCCCCCATTTATGGCGTAAAGGACGTCAAAGCGAAACTCGATGAAGAAACTTTGAGTTTTTCTTTATGAATAAAAAAAATCAGGCTAAAAATCTGTAATAGTTTTTGAGTAACAAACATATATAATACGGGAGATAATTTAGAATCACCCTGTATATTTCTGGCTAAAAATAATGAATCTGTAATTATTTTTTGTTTACCACGCACCATTTTCCAAAAAATGAACATTTTAGCTTTTTACGTATCTATATTGTAGCACATATAGAAGTGCTATGCCACCAGTTCCTCATTCTGAAGATCTTCCTATACCTACAGCCCCAGATAAATATACTGTCGATTCAGAGGAAGACACCTCCCATGACCCAAACCATCAAGATCCTGACTTTCAACCAGCTACATCTAGGGCATGTTCACATCATGAAATCACATAGGCAGAGCTTAACGATAGAATGGAAATATACTAGCTGAATATTGCTGGTCTGTTATCAGGGACACACCAACAGATGCCTACAAGAGGAAACGGCCAAAAAATCATTTTAGTATTTGTGTTTTCTATAATCAAGCTTCTGTTACATTTCTCTCAGAAGTGGGTCTCCCACAAAAACGGTACGTAATGGACCATTTTGGTTTTGATATATGAATCAAACCCCTTTCGTTTATACAGAATCGCATTGTTTCATCTAAAGGACATAAAGTTCAAATTTGTTGTATAGTGTTATTTTTACTTTTATATAATCATTTTTCACATAACTTTGAGGAAATACCTATATAATATTTCATCAAAGCAATAAAAAATTTGACTTGTGCAACTGCTTTTTGGTATACAACACAGTTGAAGTTAAACCTACTAATACTTACCGATTCTTAGGGATTCATTTTACTCATAATCTTTCATGGGACACTCATGTTAATGCTCTCTCTACGACATTAAATCAACGCCAAGGCCTTTTCTCACGACTTCACTTTTTGCCCAAAAATATCCTTCTTCTACTTTACTTTGCTCTAATTCAATCCGCCCTTATTTACGGTCTTCAGTTTTGGGTTCAACCACTTCAACAAACCTAACGCGTTTATACTGAATTCAGAAGTGGTTCGTTAGAATTCTTTTTAATTTAAAAAAATCAGAACCAGTTTCCCACCTTTTTCCGGCCGCAGGCATTCTTTCTGTTGAACTTTTTTAGCTACATTTATTTACAAAGCTTTAAATAACGTCCTGAACATCTCACTCCCTAATAGTTTATTCTTGCCTAAACCAGATGGGCCTTATAACCTGCGTAAAACCACAAATCCAGCTGCTTTGATTAAACACTCATATCAACTAAAAAGTGTTGCTACAGCTGGAAGCAAACTCTGGTTTAGCCTGCCCCCTGCAATACGTACAGCTTCTTCCCTTGATATTTTTAAGTCCAGACTAAAGAAGTATTTTTCTAACTCTTCCCCCTAACCCTCTAAACCTAGCATTTCCTTTTCCAACTGTATTTATTTTTTTATATAATTATATATATTTTTGTTTTGTATTACTTTATTATACGTTCTTCCGGCCAGAGACCTAACTCGTCGGCCTTCAGCCATACTGGCCCTGGTCGGATATTGTATATTACACTTTAATAAATAAAAAAAATAAATAAAATAAATAAAATAAAAATGAAACAAGATAGCCTTTTTTTAACATTTTGAGCTAAAAAAAAAAAAAAATCCTATCTAGTCCAGCGGAGATTTTTATGCTATGTTAAAGCTTTTTTTGCATAGAATACGATTTTTAAAAAAATCAGCTGCGTTTCCGTGCAATTCTGAAAGTAAAATCGTTTTCCGCATGTTAGTGTTAAATTTCGCGGACTTGTTTGAACGCACTTCGCTTCAACTTTTCAACCTCGATTTTTCAAAGAACCCACAATATCTTTCTCAATAACCAGAATTAATGAAGAACTCATCACCCGATTTGGTGTTGTCCTTAACACTGTCTTCAAGTTACGAGATACATCCTAATAAATTTGATAACTATGCCTGTGAAACCACCGGGTTATATCTCAAAAATTATGTCTGGCTTAATATGCCAGCAAGTGTGCACAAAATTCTCATTCATGGTTCATCAATATTATCTGCAACAATGATTCCGATAGGCCAGCTTTCAGAAGAGGCATAAGAAGCAAGCAATAAAGATCTAAAAACTTTTAGAAGAAGTCGCACTAGAAAAAACTCAAAAACCGCGTGCAATAAAGATGGTCAATCTCCTCCTTGTGACTTCATATTCCCTGATTTCCACCTTGCGAACACTGCCCTCTCAAAAGAAAATACATTTATCTAAAGACATTTTGCAACTTTTGATTTCACCAGATGTGGAGGACAGTGACAGTTAAAATTCGTAAAACTTGTCGAAACCAGAAAAACAAATCATTGGATTATTACCTTTTTCTGGTTATTAATTTTCACCTCTTGCAATATCTTTGTAATTGACAAGAAATGTTCTTAAAGTTTTTTTTATAGTTAATATATTGAAGTTTTTTTGCGTTTGTTTGTTTAACCATGCCAGAAAACACTTATATCCCAGGCGATTATTTTTTATTGTCTAACTTGTTCAAAAAAAAAAATCCCACTGATTTAATTAAATTTTGTAACCTCATTTTATTCCCATTATAAGTGAAATAAAATTTTATTTAAAGTAAACCAGATGTTTCAGTAAATTTTTTTTAAATATCTTTTTTATTTTCAAGGTTCAAGATAAATTTGTTTTGGTTATCATGCAAATTCTTATAAAATCATTTAAAAAAAATTAATCATATAATTGTTAATTACACGAATATTTTTAGTTTTATTACTGTTTAATATTTACATCTTGCTTTGTTTAACCTAGGTTTTTATTATGCAACCACAGTTTGCTTTATTCGGAAAATTTAACTTTTAATGATTTTTATTAGAGCAAAATTGCAAGATATTTATTTCACATTTTAATTGCAACTCAAATGCGTTACATTTTTAAAATAAAAAAGCCGTTTAATATGTATTTTTTTTAACAAATAACTATGGCCAGGTTCTTGTTGCGTTTGTCCTACTGTGCAATGGTATGAAACAGGTGACATATTGCCCTATACTTTAACTAACGGATCCTAGAATTGATTAATTTAAACAATTCATACATAAGTATTCTGTTCTTATGGTCTCATGGTGTATTCTCACACATACAGGGTGGATAACCCCCTACCCCTTCCCAACACACACTTTTTTGAAGGGATTAGGGTATTTAAGAAAAATAACTGCTGTTTGGTGATATAATTTGAAAATGTACCTTCTAATAATTATCTTAAGGGCATTCTTCTTAAATATTCCTTATATGTTTTTTTTTTTTTTAATTTCTAACCTGTTCCATTTGGAGATAGACCCGTAATTCTAATTGGACGCTTTCAGCTCTTTTCATTTCATGAAAAACAAAAGATTTTTGAAAATATACCAGTAGATAAAGAGTTGTGATATTTAACAATACATTCCAGCCCAATCATGATAGATGCACCGCAGGAAAGCTTCTTTCTCATTCATTGCAATATTGTTTTCAGAAGTAAGAAAATCCCTTCAAAAAAGTAGGGGGGGGGGTAAAATTTTTGTTTTACCCTGTATATACCCTCACTATCTTATATACTACTAGCAGACCCCGTGTGAAAATATATTCGCACAAAAACGTCGTATTATTAAGGACTGGATATTATGCAGAACAATTTTCATATATTTGGAGACCAGCCAGCACCGTATGCCCTCTATGTGTGTGCCCGTTCGCGTTGTAGAGTTATGCAAACAATTACACAAAGCACAATATAAAATACAGTCAACGCCATCTCTCGGTATTAAAAATGAAAGATACACTGTATTCCCGCGCGAAAGTCTTGCAGTCATTGTTGATGCTTGCTTCACTGAACAACCGTAAAAATCCTCGTTAAACAAAGCAAACAACGACGTCACAATTTTTTAAAGCTGGCAAAAATCCCATTCAGCTCCAGGTAAACTGAATTTTTAAAATACAATACAATGGAAAGGAAGAAACAAAAAATAAAATCCTTTCACAAAATAAACCTGCTTTTTTATAAAAGGCTGCTTAAGTCACAAAATAAACCTGTCAAAATTTCATGTTAATAGCTTCAGAGTTTTCGACTCGGCGATGATGAATCAGTCAGTCAGGAGATTATATACCGGGTGAGCAAGAAATAACGTGAGGTGTTCAGAGCTCGCTAGCGGGAATTGTATTAGGCCAAATGCAGTACATTTTGATGTATATACTTAGTGGAACACGCAGTTTCGATTTCTGCAAAAAAAAAAGTACCAAAAGTCGCCATAGGGGGCGCTTATTTCAAGAAAACAATGAATACCTAATTGTCAAATGAACAAATACCGTACAAACCAACTTTAGTAACAACAATAAACAATGTTTTATTTTTAATTACAAACGTGTTTCAATATGACCACCAGTGTGCTGTTCCAATAGCTGCATGCGGTACACGACATTTTCTACGGTAGCTCGCAGCATATCTGCATTAATTAGTCTGATATGTAACGTTATTTGATCCTTTAAGGTTGAGAGGTCAGGAACATGTGCTTGATACACAAGGCTTTTCAAATATCCCCATAACCAAAAATCACAAGGGTTGAGATCAGGCGACCTGGGTGGCCATACCATGGGAAATGCACGACTAATTATTCTGTTGTCTGAAAAACGTTCTCGCAAGATCTGCTGCAACTGACGTCCGATGTGCGGTGGCGCATCATCCTGCATAAAAATGGTAGAATCCAGACAACCCTTTTCCTGCAATCGTGGTATCACAAAATTCTTAAGCATATCGGCATACCTGGCAGAATTGACGGAACAAGTCACCGGTCCACGGGGACAGATTTCTTCAAAAAAGTACGGGCCGATGATGAAAGAAGCAGTAAAGCCGCACCATACTGTTAGTTTCGGTGAATGCATAGGAGTTGGCAGACACACTTGTGGATTTGATGCAGCCCAAATACGGCAGTTGTGGGTATTGATATCACCATTCAAATAAAAATGTGCCTCATCACTCCATAAAATTTGCCATGGCCATGCATCATCCACTTCCATATGTACGATGAACGAAAAGTCAGTTCGGGTACGTTCATCTCCAGGAAGCAATTGTTGAACAGGTGTGAGTTTATAGGGATAAAATGTCAATATCTTATGCAATATTTCCCTCACCGTCGAATATGGGATATCTGTTTGGCGTGCTATTGCGTGTGCACTGCTGGTACCCTGCACAGTAGTCATCTCCTGTTCCACAACAGCAGTTGCAACTTCTTCAACGTGTTGCTGCCTGATTCGTTTGCGTCCCCGGCCAAGTTGCACTCCTAGAGTTCCGTTAGATTCAAATCGTTCAATCATTTTCCGTAAGTTAGTTATGCTCATCGGTCCTCTTCGTAACGTTTTCAATCGCCAGAATTCACGAAGGGCAGCACTTGCATTGTCGCTCTTCTGATAAAACAACTTGACTAATAACGCCCGGTCAGGCAGAGTAAGCGTCATCGTCAGGCCATTCGTTCGTGAATGATGGGAAATCCTCAGCCTTGCCTTTTATTGTCATGATTGCTTAACACGGAACGCGCTTATGCGAATGTATTCATTGTTTTCTTGAAATAAGCGCCCCCTATGGCGACTTTTCGTACTATTTTTTTTTTTGGCAGAAATCGAAACTGCATGTTCCACTAAGTATATACACCAAAATGTACTGCATTTGGCCTAATAGAATTCCCGCTAGCGAGCTCTGAACACCTCACGTTATTTCTTGCCCACCCGGTACATATATAGAAGATTCACCCATTCATACACTTATATACATCTCACTTAATAACCAGTTCATTAAAATCCATTCACACACATGCTTTCGAACACATTTACCCATTCATATTATCTCATTAAAATTCCACAACAACTTTAAAGCTCATTTGATAATGATAGCTTGCGCTTTCTCAACTGGTTTTAATTGATTAATAGAAAGTAAATATAAACTTTGATAGACTTTTACAATAGGTTCGATAGTTTGAAGTTTTATTACAATCCGATTAATTTTTTTTTTATTTTAATAAATACTAGATAGTCCATTTTTTTATACTATAGAAACATTTATCATTATCAAAAGTTGTTGACAGCGAAGGGAAGAAAAATGGCGCAGTCAATCGCATACACCCTCCCTCCTTTACGAAACTCTTAAATATTTAGCGCGATGGCAAAAAAGAGGCGGCGATTGCGGCAAAGGCACAATAAACTCATGAAAACCCACCACTGAAATCGAGGAGAGGTGGGATAAAAAAAAGAAGACACTCTCTTTTATCACAAGGGAGAGATGAAATCTTAATAAATAGACAGAGACGCCAGAGTAGGGGAAGGCTTCTCGGTGACCCAACAAAACCATCCGCTAATCGTCATCGCTCGTTTTCGCGTTCCACTCACCCACACCTCCTCCATTCTCTTAAAAAAAAAAAAAAAAAAGAAGAGTGCCTCCTCGAATTATGAATTATTTAAACATTTTCTTTTCTATTTTAATATTTTTTGGAGTCGCTCTTAAGAGGAGTGAGGAGGCGAGAGTTTTAATCATCGATGAGGCGAGAATTTCAATTGGTCGGCCGCGGTCAATGTGTTTTATATTTCAATTTCAATGGAGGAAGAGAGAGAGCGAGACATTCCACTAAGAGGCTCATGAGGAAGGACCTAAACGTTAAATGAATAATGGATTAAAAAATACATTAAAAGAAAAAAAGGGTGAGAAGACTACATAATTGATTGAGGAAGTGAACGGTTTAAATGATAGCAAAAGATATGGAAAGAGGAGGAGGATGGGACGCTGCAGGAAGAGGAGGAGGAGGAGGAGGGGAAAAAAATTTAGAGACACCCTCAAAACTTGTCATTTGCATTCTTATTTGCCTTGCATAAAAGGCCATTTTCTTCAGAGCGAGGAACGATTTTCTCTCCAATCACTGATTGGGAATGACGGGGAAAAGAAAGAAAAGAGGAAGGGAGATTAAAAAGCCCACGGAAGCAATTTTAATCCGCAAATTGAAAACAAAATTATGTTCGTCTGCACTTCTAAGAACTGACATTGGAAGGGGGGAAGGGGGCACATTTCCTTTAGTATTAATTTCTAAGCATGTTAACAAAAAAAATGGCAGGCGGAAAATCGGCAAGTTTGATCGGTAAAAACGGTGCTGGAAGAAAGACATTGAAATTACCTGAACCTATTTGCTACCAGTGATCTCAATTTCACTTAGAACTGCCTTGTTCTTGTTCACACATCCCACACAAAACATATGGAGAGGAATCTAAAGAGGACTCTAAAGTAGTGGAAACAAGTAAACACCATCCCTACATTTGCATATTTCTTAAGAAATGTCAATATTAAGGACTATAAACTTAATAGAAATAATACAGGGTGGGCCATAAGTCCGTTACCAGCCCTTGTACAATTCGTGTTTGTGGACATTGACGAACAACCACCATTTGAGGTCATATTAGGCCTAGGGGGGAGTCATACGGTGCAGGTGACCGGGACGGCGGCCATCTTGAAAGCCGCCATCTTGGATGCACCGTAGGGTTTTAAATGGGAAGGGGTCATGGGGCAATGATTTCGGGCTAGAATTTCCTAAGGAAAACAATGGGGTAGTCCGTTTGCTCATATCTTAATTCGTTCAACAGTTATTGGCATTCCAAATGGCGATTCTCACTGTAATTTACCCTTTGTTGCAGGTGCTAAAGCATGCCACTAACCACAGAGGAGAGGACAGAGTTGATAAGGGCATGGGGAGGCAGGAGTACAGGGGTTGTAGCAGCGGAATTCAATGAACGGCAGCCTGATCGACAACTTGTGTCCCATGTTACTGTTGCTCGGCTTTTCAAGAAGCTCATGGATACCGGGTCCGTAGAAGACAAACACAGCTGTGGAAGACACACGACTGAAACAGATGAAAACAACCGTAGCACAGGAGGGGCTCACGTCAAGTACGTGGATCACCATATGTAACAGTGAGAAAAGCCAGTGGGAATGCCTGTAACTATTGAACGAATTAAGATATGAACAAACGGACTGCACCATTGTTTTCCTTGGGAAATTCTAGCCCGAAATCATATGCCCCATGACCCCCTTTTCCATTTAAAACCCTACGGTGCATCCAAGATGGTGACTTTCAAGATGGCCGCCGTCCTGATCACTTGTACGATATGACTTCCCCCTAGACCTAATATGTCCCCACATGGTGATTGTCCGACAATTTCCACAAACACGAATTGTAAAGGGCTGGTTAAGGGACTTATGGGCCACCCTGTAGAAATATACGAATCACTTATGAAGGATTTTCTTATTTATTTATAAACGAAAATATTTCACTAAATATCAGGTTGTTGCACACGAAATGTCAGATTTGGTAGTAAACCTTCAAACACCGTTTTTACCGCTCAAACTTTTATTAATCAAAATAGTACCATTAGATGCTATACACCTCTCCCATCAAGATACCAGTGCCTTCCCAAGTAAAGAAAATTCTCAAAGATGTTTTTGACTACTGCTTCATTGTTGAACCCTGCCAAAAACGAGCAAACGTCCAAATAAATGGTAGTCGTTGGCGACAGTTGGCGAAGAGTATACTGACTGCTCAAATGAAAGTGGAGACACTTGGGATATGGAACAGACGCTTCATTTACTGCGTGTCTAATAGTGTTTATTATAGCCTTTTGCCCTAAGCACAGCGTCCGCACGCAGTGGCATGCTCTCCACCAGTTTTTGATAGCAATCAACCGGTAGTTTAGCCCACTCCTCCTTCAAAGCCCGCACAAGTTGGATGCGCGTTTCCGGTCGCATAAGACGCGCACGAATCCGACGCTTTAATTCATCTCAAAAATGTTCAATCGGGTTGACGTCTGGACTCTGAGCGCGGCCACTGAAGTTCCTGAACATTATTGTCTGAAAACCAGGCGCTGAACGCAAGGCCTTATGGCACGGCGCAATGTCGTGCTTAAACACAAATAGGTCTTCACTGAACTGCTGCCACAACGTAGGAAGCATGGAATTGTCTAGAACGTCCAGATACTGTGTGGATGCCATAATCAGCGGACCAAAACAGGAGAAACACGCCCACACCATTAAACTTTACTGTTGGGATGATACACTCGCGTAGCAGCCGCTCCCCTGAAAAACTTCACACCCAGATGCGCCCATGCGGTCGGTAGAGTGTGAAGGGTGATTCGTCGCTCCATGATGCTCTTCCACCGTTGCTCTTTACCAGGCTACACGACGATGGGCGTTTACAGGGGTGATGCTAGGCTTGTGGGCAGCAGCCCGACCTGTGTACCCGAAAGCATGGAGCTCCCGACGAATAGTTATGGTGCTGACAGTTGTTCCGTTACTTGCTGGAAGATTTGCCGTCGTTGTTCCGCTACCAACCGCTTCAAGGCCCTCCTGTCTCTATCGGTTAGCATGCGGGCTCGGCCACCTCCATGACGTCGTGTTTCCACTCCTTCACGTTTCCACTTCGTGACAATAGCACCCACATCGACTTTGGCAGATTCAGTGTCGCTCCTATGTCTTGCACACTCAGGTCGCTTATGTGAGAGCCTATGACTACTCCACGTTGAAAATCGCTCAGCTGCTTATGGTGGCATTTTACTTCAGCACGTGGTAGAAACACCAAATGATTACAGCCACATATGATCTTGCTGTTTTAAAACGAATATATTCATCACACAATTCCAAATCAATGACATTAATGAGCAAGATGATGTCGGTGACAATTTCTTTTTAAATAAAAGATGGGTCTGATACGATACGGATACTATCAATTTTATTGCCGACGCACGTTTCGCTGTTACACCATTTTCAAGGCTAGCATAATAGTAACAAGCGAGGTTTACACTGGCATCATATTATATATGAAAACAGGAGAGGGTGTCCACCAGTCAGGGTTGAATGGTGGACTTACAAAAAGGTTGATTGGAAGGATCCAGATGGCGGACCTAGTAGAGGTGTCGTTTCCGGTTTGTATGGTCTGGGATATCAATTAGAAAGTCAATCATGGCGTCGTTTTCGAAAGATTTTTGATTATTTAGCATTTTCCCTTTGTTGGATCGTTGGTGTTTTCCGATTTCCATTTCTTCATGGATGGCGATCTTTTCAGCTCCCTTTCCGATCCATATCATTTTCATGCATTCATCGATCGGTAGCATGTGGTGTTTCGCTGATACAAGGTGTACGACGTAGGCGGTGTTTTGTCCTTATTAAGCCAGGACCTTCTATGTTCCTTGAATCTTACGAGGAAAGATCGTTTCGTGGCTGCGATATAGTAAGCGTCACAATCGGGGCAGTCTAGTCTGTAGACGCCACATAGGTTGAAGTTCTTTGCGTTTTCCTTTTTCCTCGGGTTCAGAATAAATGTATGTTCTAATTCATTCCAATTTTTTTTTTGTTGTTGTGAAGCAATGCTTTTGAAAACTGATTATGAATTTACTAATATGTCAGAATCTTCTTTACTTGATTAGGTCAAATTTTTATTGGCTCAGATGTGAATAGTTGGTTTATTCTCTTCTAGCCATTATATCCGGAGCGCTATACACTGGTGGCCAAAGTTTGGACCAACCAGGAAAATCAAGAAAATATGAATTTATACTAAAAATATTTTACACCTACAACTCTAAGTAAATATGAAACAATATTCAGGGAAGAAACAAAATTATTTCTGCGTCGTTGCTTTTTTATTACCTTAAATCAAAATAAGACTGGACAAAAGTTTGGACCAACATCACAAACATGCAAATAATTTGCATATTACAAGTCATCGTATTGTGTGGTGAGCACTAAAACCATATTATGTATTGTACAATGTTAACTGAAGGCCAACGAGAGCGAATTAGAAATTTTAACAAGCAATTTACTAACTACAAAAAAGTTGCTGAAATCTCTCATGTGAGCTATAAATCTTTATCAGAATTGTTAAAAATGTTAATTGGAAAATAGGACAGAAATAGGACGACCTTGTGCACTGACACAAAGAGACAAATCAAGAATTAAGAGACATGTTAGACATGATATTACATCTGGGCAGTCAACACCACACAAGTCAAACTTAATCTGCAACTTGCTGCCTCAAGAAGAACAATTCGCAGCGAACTACGTGCTCAGAACTTTGCCTATGAAATTATACCCAAAAAGTTGCCACTAACACAGAAACACATGCAGGAGAGACTGGAGTTTGCTAAGACACATCTGCGTGAAAACACAGACTTCCAATTGGTTGTGCTTTCTGATGAAGAACGAATCAGTTTGGATGGTCCTGATAATATAGCTTCTTATGAAGAGCATCGTGATAAAGAAACACTTGTTCCACTGTGAATTAAGCGGCAAATGGGTGGTAGTGGAGTGATGATTCTGGGTGCCATTGGAAGCAACGGAAAGTTGAAGATTCACATTATAGATGGACATTGCACAACAGCTCAATATAAAGATGATCTTCACATTGTGCTCACCCCTTTGTGCAAAGTCTAGTTTAAGCAAAAACCATGGATTTAGCAGCAGGACAGTCCTGCAATCTATACTGCACGAGTTGTGAAAGCCTATTTTGAGCAACAACATTTCCACTTTTGCTTGGACTGCTCGAAATCGAGATCTCAATATTATTGAGAATGTGTGGCATCTCACGGAATAAAAACTTTACCAAAACACTCAGTACAAATCTCGAAAACAACTAATAGCAGCCATTCAGAAAGCTGTTAAGCCAAATGTTATTAAAAGCTTATTTAATTCTATTGCAAGTCGTTTGTCAAATATTGTAGAGTCAAAATGATCTCAAAAATCAAAATAATTCATTAGTTAATGATGTAATACTTTTTCCCCTTTATGTTATACAAATGTGGTCCAAACTTTTGGCCAGTCTTATTTTGATTTTAGGTAATAAGAAACCAACAATCCAGAAATAAATTTGTTTCTTCCCTGAATATTGTTTCATATTTACTTAGAGTTGTAGGTGTAAACAGTTTTCGTATAAATTCAGTTGTTCTTGACATTGCTGGTTGGTCCAAACTTTTGGCCGCCAGTGTACTATAATGTCTGTGTCTGCTTTCAGCGTAGCCATCCGGATAACCAACTTTTTAGCGACGGATAACTCGGAATTTGCATAAGAAATTATACTGAAAGTATACGCTGCTAGTGCGTTAACTATTCATTAAGTTTTATCTTTATTTTCCGTAAATATTAACAAATCCTGAATTAGTATGAGCCTTGGTATACTAAAATAGACATACATCCATTTATCATTAATCTCAAAATATTTTTTTAATGAGCACGCCTCTTAAATATTCCATGCTGTCGTGTTCGGTACTTGTTACGTTCATTTTCGAAATAACTGTCATATTTATTTTCTGTGGCCTGGACCTCATTTGTTTCTCACTCGCATTGTAGCCTCCATTGAGCACTGAGCCCACCTTCTAGCACTGAAAGATGATTTTAGATTTCCCCGGCCTGTATTTCTAGTTGGCCTTGCTGCCGTCTCTATGACCTCAGAGTCTTCTGTGCCGAGACCTTGTGTCTAGGTGTTGGCTGAGCTCACGCTATAGATTCGACTTCATCGATCCAAAGAAATACCATTAGCACGTTGTTGTATCTCTGGGTGTTCTAATTCATCGAGGGAAAACCTTGAATTGTCATTTATTAGAATTCCAATGAATCCTTAGAGCAGGTAAGGACCGCTTTGTCATTTCTATCCTAGTTTCAAATTGTTCAATGCTATCCACCAGTCTTTAATATACTCTTTGTTATTCAAGAGAATTATTTGACCAAAAAGAGTGCTTTAAGCACAACAGTTTAGTTAAAGCAAAATTAACCGAGAAACTGTGGACAAACGCAATAACTAGAAAGAACCACCTCTTCTGCACAACAACTGGTAATTGATTCAACGGCTATGTTAGTAATGTAATTTTGGTTTAATGTAATTTTTTTTTACAACACCTTTAATTAATCCTTTTAGTTATTAACATTGGACCATCCTGTCCCAGGACACGTACAAGGAAACATCTTCGGGATTACAAGAATCAGCTGACACGCAGTAAATTGAAATTGAAGCTTCATAGTACAACTCCTTGCCAAAAAATTAGAATAACGGTATATTAGGTTCTGATGTTAAAATTTGAGTGAAGATTAATCAACGAACTTTTGTAACTATACGTTTAGACTTTTCTTACTAGATGATGTACTTATTCCTCTAGTAGACCTCGAAAGAAAAACTAACTTATTCAAAATTTAAAACATATATTTAATAAACTGAATATGACAAAATAATAGAATAATCCCGAGATAGAGACAAAAAATTAGAATAGTGAGAAAAACAAATCACTTTAATCGAAAACTATTCATCAGATTAATACTTAATAGCGTCTTTTGGCTTTAATTACAAGACTTAGCCTATTTGGCATGGTGTTGACCAACTTAGCACATTCTTCACGATTGATATTATACCGAAATGATTGATTGCCGAATTCAACTCTTGTTTTGTTCTGTGGAAGTTTTTGCTGAAGTCTAGCCTTTATCAATTCCCATAAATTTTCAGTTGGATTAATGTCTGGTGAATTATTGGCCATGTAACACACAGATATTTCATGATGAAGATATTCTTTCTTGGATTTTGCAATATGACTAGACGCACCTCCTGCTGAACAGAAAGGAATCACAGCATATATCTCCAGATGATGGGATCATGAAGTCATCAAGCATTTCTTGATAAGACTGCGGCATTTACTACACCATATAGGACACATAACTTTCCTACTCCATAAGATTTCATTACCATTACTGAAGCAGAAGTGTCATTGATCTGTTGAGGGAGTTCCTGTTGTAAGCTCCTTGTATCTGTCTCCACAAACGTGACCCTTGGTCAGCAAAAGACAAAGAACACGGATTCTTCACTAAATAATTTGTTACTCCGGTCATCTTGTCCCTAAGTAACTCTTTCATTGCACTCCTTTTCATGGGTTGGGCTTTTCTTCAACGTCATCATAGGTTTAAGTTTCGGGAATTCTGGTCTGGAACGCAAATTGATGTATTCGTCTATTTGTAGTTCTGCTAGATACGGTTGCTCCACAGTTTTTCCACTCAAAGTGAATATATTTAACACTTTTGAAACTGTTTTTCTTCACTCTGTTCTTCAGCTGCCTGTCCTGCCTCTCACTAGTTCTGCGTTTACATCCACATCTCTTTCGATATTCTGAAAAGTTGGATACTGCTTTTGCTGATTTAACACCTCTGCCACTGTAGAGTGTGAGCACTTCATGATTTTCGCAGTTTCTGCCTGAGTTTTTTCTGTTCCATAAATATCACATACTGTTCGCTTTGTGACATGATATACGTCCGATTTATCTAAGAAAAGTTGCAGTGTCTTTTATCTTGAACATTAAAAAGATATGCAAATCACTTGCAACATTTCTGCTCACTAAATTGGACAGTTTTGGAAATTATTCTAATTTTTTGTCTCTATCTTGGAATTATTCTAATATTTTGTCATCTTTAATTTGTTGAATGTAAATTTTAATGTTTTGAATAAATTAATGTTCCTTTTGAGGTCCATTAGAGGAATAAGTACATTACCCAGGAAAAAAAGTCTAAACCTGTAGCTACAAAAGTTCGTTGAATACGCTCCACCAAATTTAACTTCAGAACGTAAAATACCGTTATTCTAATTTTTTGGCAAGGAGTTGTATAAGGATGACACACACAAAAATACTTCTAGTAAATTCCATTTTAAAAAAGCATTTAAGTGGAAATTTCCTCCCATAAGTTAAAACCCAAATAGGCTATCGAATTAACAAATTTTTTTTTAACCTCAAATGCAATTTTATTAAATCTGCTATTAGCCTACTATTTTTAACCATGCAACTGTAATTATACCTGGCAATGCCGGGTGCCTCTGCTAGATTGACTATAAAGTTCAAAATAAAATTACAAAATAGCCTTCACCCATTGGATGTTCTCTTCACATTCAACATCATCTTTAAAACGTTTCTGTGCATTAGTCATTCAATACTGATGCACATTCAAGTGAAGAGACACCCAATGGGTTTCAGATGTATTTTATAATTTTATTTGAAATTTATAATCAAATTTGTGTGGATAAAATTAGAATACTTCTGTATAATTTACATTTAAAGCAAACGTCAATATTTTTACAATTCCATTAATTTCCATTAATGATCTGCTCAACTTTAGTTATTTCTCAGATGAATAATCTCATTTGCTTTGAAAACAAATTCTGATTGGAATTGTGTTGGTGAAAGAATGACTTGCTTCATTTTCCACTGTTTTTTTCATTCATATTTTTATGTCTATTTGTCTAATACAAATGTTTCAGCAAATAAAAAACCTTAATTTCATCTTGCTAGTAACTGCGTATTTATTTCCTTAATCATTCTTAGTAGTTCAACACAAAACTGATCAAATAAGTTTGTATCTCTGTTATTTTTATTATGCTATTTCTGTATTAAAAAAGATGCAAAGATTAAACAATTTGAATCTTAAAGAGAACGACATGGGGGATGGAGCTGAAGTGGAGGAAGCACATGTATTCCTTTCTCCCTATCTGGAAAGGGGGGAGGAAGGAATTGTGGGAAGGAGCAACGCGTTGCATTGTGAGCTACCAACACGACCTCCTAGAAACTACCAGGCCTGAACATGGAAAAGATAAAACATTGCTACGTCGTTTTAGTGGTGCTACTACGGAAGTTCAAAGTCTCAATGATAGTGCTTCAAAAATAGTTATAGTTCAGGCCTGGTAGTTTCTGGAAGGCCATGCTACCAACCGTTAGGTGCGCCTTCGTCGCATGGTATATTTTTAAATGCATTAAATCAGAGTGGTGCCTCCCTGTCATTTCTCCATGGTCAAAATAAATGCTACATGCAGGAACGCAACAACCAGGCATCGTGTTTTTGCTCTTTAAAAGTCAAATTATTTTAAAAGGTCAAACTATTATCACAAAAATGGATAAATAAAGAGAATTCTAAGGCAAGTTGCAGATTTCAAGTATCTGCTACTGGAACGAAGTTGGCCCAATCTAAACTAAGAAATGAGTCCCATAAAAAAAAATACGGACTCCTTCGAATCTCACAGTGGATACCACGCAGTCAGGCATGAAGCGTTTTGGGGGCGCTAGACCTAAAGTCGAGCACTTGATTACCAGAGGGTACACCTAGATTCGTCGCTCCATAAGCTATGCTTCCACTGTTTCATGATTCAGTTTCAGAGAGCTGTATACCTTTCTAAACGTCACTTCGCATCCGTTCTGTTGAAGTAAGCTTAAAGGTAAACTCCACGAAAAATATCGATTTTATTTATTTTGCATCATAACTTTAATCCAGGTTAATATAGTATATACCATTCAAAATTTTTCGATTTTTCCTAATTACTATAACTAAAAAAATTTATTTTTTTTGTCCGCAAAAAACGCATTGTTGCATGAACTGTTGTATGAAAATGAGTTTCGCGTAGTAAATTTTGAATACCATTGTTGAAGCCGTTGGTTTAATGGATTTTATTCAAACTTAATCCAAGGGCCATAATATATTTAAGAGTTTTGCCCGGTTATTCCGGGGATGGTGGAAGAAATAATATTTACTATTTAATATACTAATTTACTGTTGTGTTGCGGGATGGCCTAGTATTTTATTAAGAAAAATGCCTCGAAAAACTGAAAATTTGCGTGGGATCTTCCATTCCTTCTCCACAGAACACGGCGGAGCAAGCTGTCATTTCCTGCCGCGAGAACTTCGGGGAATTTCGTCGCCGAGATTCTAGTCGCTTAGAATGATTCTACATATCGTAAGATTTTGCTAACCTGTTTTATGTCGGAATGCCTTCAATTTGTTCTCTGTTTGGATGTATAAATAGACAGTCGGATAGAAATTTCACGTTTCATAGATTTCCAGAATCAGAATCGATTAAAAAACAGTTGATTAGTTTTTGACAGCGAGGGAACTGGTATCCAAACAGCATCATGTGCTCATTTTGAAGCGCTTGCTTTGTCTACGCATCCGCCGTTTAAAATTCAGTAACAATTCAAACAAGAAATTCGCCGAAACTAGAGGCTCTTCCAACTCTAAACGGGCCTGGTGTTCTTCAAGAACAACGACCGCAACAGCACTCATTAAACGCCAAAGATATGAAGAAGTAAGCTTATCTTCTGTGCACGTTATAGGCACACGCCGCCCTAATGTGCACACGCAGACGCGGCAAGCAGAAGATCCCGTTTCACGGTTTAATGCATAGAGATGTATATCCCAGAAGTTGCAGTAGCATTTAATTCTGCTAAGGGCCTTTATATATCGCTGTCACTTATCAAAATCGCAGTCGTCACTATCGGTCTTGTTTCATATTCATAGTCCATTCCCATGCCCAACTGACAACTAACCAATAGCGTCCAATGTGTGACGTCACGAATTCGAAAGTCCTTCGCACTTCTCGGCAACTTGTGAAGTAACAGTTGCCGAACCATGGTGCCAGTGTCTATCGCAGGGGGAGGGAAAAAATGAAAGCTTTTTATATATTTTATCAATCTTGAGTACGAATTGAAAATTTTTATACATGCTACGTTGTTATTGAGACTTTCATCTTTCATTTTAAACAAAGTTGTTTTGGATGTGGAGTTTACCTTTAAGGGTATCAGCACGGCCATTGTAAACTTAACATCCTCAGTTCCCGCGAATGGTGATTGGACTGGCATTACTTGTAATGGTATTTCAGAACTCTAAAGCATTTTTTCCAGCAGACGACTTTAGATTACATTGCGTCACACAAGCTAGCACTCGACGATCTCTACCAATCATTTTCGTTGGAAGACCATTTCGCGCTTTCAGGGAAGTTGCTCCTTGATATTTCCACTTGACATTGATATCACTTACAACTGAACGGAGTAGAATGACAGAAATCTCGCGTACAGGCTTGTTGCATAGGTGAAATCCAACTTACTGAATTCGTTGCACATAGTAAATTACGACAGGAAACGCTGTTGTGGAGGGGTGCCCGAAAAATTTTGATCAAGTTTCCCGGTTTTTAAATGCATACAGGTAGATCCCGTTAAACGCGATTTCGGTATCCGCGATTTCGGATATACGCGGTTTTCATTTAGTAGCACCATCGATCGCCAACATGCGAAAGCTCTTCTATTTTTGTTAGGAGTTGAATTCGTTTCAGAGTTTTGTTTTGTTCCTATCCCTGTGTTTGTGCACACTTAGCATATCACTAGCTATCTATGAATGATAAGGTTGCTATACATCAGTTTGGACAAGATCAGCTGAGTTTCTAATCTGTTTGCGAAAAGATTTATTGTTGTAGGACTTAAAATGCCGCCGAAACGTAAAGAATGTATTATTACCGAAGGAAGAAAGCGGCCCGAAAATCCTACTCGTTAGAAACTGAGTTGGAGGTCCTCGATGAAGATGAAGAAAACGTTACAGCCGACCATCAAGGAATTTTTAACGAAACATCCTGCCAGTTCGAACGATCCCTTAACATCCAGTCCGAGCTCCTCTTCCAAACTCTCTTCGGGATTCCACCAGCACTATTACAGGAAGGAGACTGTTGGAAACAGCATCAGAATCTTCTGGTACAGATGAACCCAAAGCAATATAAAGTTTAGATTATGGACACTTCTTTTTGTTGTACGTGTACATGTATTTTGAGTTTTATAAAATAAAATAAGGTGCTATTATACGACTAAAAAATAGAAAACTGTTGTATTACTAATCCTACACTTCTATATTATCTACATTATATCAGCGTAAATAATTAATGCTTATGAGAACCAAACTCTATTCTGTACATGTTAAATGGAACCCGTTTTACGCGAATTCGGTATACACGGCAGTTTCGCTGAATGTATGTATCTCGCGTATAACGGGATCTACCTGTATTTTTATTGATTAAATTTAAAATCAGAGAAAGGGGTGGCGTTTGTCTATTTCCACCATTTCATGAGAACCGTCCTGTCACATTTACAAATGACACATAAGATATTTCCCAGTGGGAGAGAATGGAGCTGGGAAATATGAAAAAAAAACAACAAAAAAACTTCCTCTCCGTTGATTTATGTATATATTTTCAGTGGTTTATTTAGGTGATGACATTGTCCGTCTTTAAAAAAGAGGAGGGAGGGTACCCACGAAATCTGAAACTTTAATGAGTAGGAAATCGTTGTCTCAACAATAAATAGGTTCAAATTTAAATTTTCAGTGACGACCATTTAGGCAAATCGAATAATACTCCTTTTATTCTAATTGTCACTTTCGATGCAAACAAATCAAAAGCAGTCCGACATTCGAAGTCGCCTCCACTTTACCAATAACTGCTCAAAACATCCTTTTAAAAGCCGAAATCGACTCAATTTCCTCCAACTTTTAATTCAATATTACTGGACAAAAATCGATTATATACAATTTCAATTCAAGGTAAAGAAAAAAAAAAAAGAACAGTTGTCGGTGAATAAGGTGCGACCAAGAGCTCTCTAATGAAGCCCGACAAGTTAGAATGGCTGTAATCATCAGCTGCCGTTAAGAAACGCCCACTTGAGGCGGCAAACGAAAATTCAAACTATTCCAGAAAGTTGTTTTTCATTTATCAAACTTAAAACCAAATAATAAAACTGTTAATAGTTCCAAAGACCATGTATTTGCCACAATTTCCACAACTGCGATCCCACTGGGAGAAATTGGTCATAAAAATGTAGATCTTGCCTAGAGAAATCTAAAACCAAAATTCACTCCTTTTCATATTTATATACCATATAAAGATATGGACCCTTCTAAATCCCACCGCTATTAACTCCGACCCGAGTGGGACAATCGAATCAAAAATAAATAATGAAGTACCACATGCCCACATTAAGTTACAATCCGAATTTCAACCTTCTACGTCAAAAAATGCAGAAAATATGAAGGAGTCAGACGGACATGGCAAAACCAGTAAGTAGCTCTGCTCTTCCGCTACTTAATACTGTTTGCAACAATGAATCGTGGCATCCTTATTTCCGACTCTACACGGGAAATGTCGCTCCACAGAGTGACATGTGCCCTAAACCAATGTTCTCGAGAAAGCAGCGAATTGTGCGCACGTAAAAATTCGTGGATGGATGTGTCCCAACAGTGTTCAATCGTGTTCAGCGTTCCATAAAGATCGTGCTAATACAGAGCGGGAAACTGAATTGGTCGTCCTGTTAGTACGATCCATCAAGCGTATGCTTGTTAAGTGGAAACTGCTGCTGAGGAAGAGTTCCTTCGTCGAACAGCGGAATTGGTTTGGTTTGGTTTGTTTGGTTTTAACGTCCTTTTCAACTGCCATGGTCATTTCAGGACGGCGTTATAGGGGCCGCAAATTTTGCCTCGCAAGGGTTCTTTAATGTGCAGCCGGCAAACGACTACACGACACCAACGGCTTTACTTCCCTTCCGAAGGAAGTGCGTGATCTCAGGATTTTCCCTCTGAAAAAATCCTCGTCGTCCTCGGCCGGGGTCGAACCCGCGTCCGAACAGCGGAATTAGAACGACCCTTGGGCACGAAGTTGCGAGCCCAAGAGAAAATCACAATCGGCTGAGTGGCATTAAGCTGATGCTTTAAGTGTTACCTACGACTTCGAGCGCACTCGCCTTTGTCACATAATATCTGAAGCAGTTACCGTGGAACAATGAGTTAAGGAGCTATCCGGAAAACCCCCCTCTCGTGATTAGTCTGAAACAACCAACACTTTCGGCGGGACACCCGATTAAGCTGCATGACAACGATATTGAGAAAATCGGCGGCACAACGTTGGGAAGTTATAATGGAGCATTTCTCTCTATAGTCCGGATAAGAGTCCTTACGACTGTCATAGATCTTTCTTCTGAAGATCCACTACGGAGACGTCGCTTCAAGATCATTGATAACATAGTGCAGGCCATAGGGCGATTCCTTAGTAATATACGGAACACAATTCCCGAAGAGGGTGTGAGAAAATTGATACACGCGTCTGGATTCTATTATGAAGGAATACAGAAAGTTTGCTTTCCCCATTAAGACATGAAAACATTTTCTTTGAAATGATCTGCGTGCTACTAATCACGGCTAAAGTTGCAACCTATTAAGGTAAAATTGTTATCGGAAACACTCCAATAACTACTTAAATTTTAATGTACATTTGTGGTTTCTTTATTTACGTACTCAGTTTTATCTATTATCACCTGATTACAATTAGAAAAGGAGAAATGTAAAATTCCGCGACCTGGACTCGAACTAGAAATCATGACTGTCGCTGTCATTGCTCTAACCAATTTATCTATCCTATGTTGTTACAATGTGTTCTTATGGACTTGCAGAGAATGTGACTCGCAGGTCGGGAATTCTTCTTATCTCTAAACTATAATGCAATTGTGAAATGTTTCAAGAATTTTCTTTTGTATCATTTTTAAATAATTATCATAGATAATAAAATTGAGGCGCCATCATAAAACATGTTTCCGTGGCTCAGAGTTACTTTTTCCGGTGAAAAATCATCTTGGAGGAGACTGGAATGTTTCACGTAAAGCAGCAGAAGTATCTAAAGGCAAATCGAGAGGGAGATCCGCCTACGTATCCACAATTCAACAACAACAACAACATAGTGTATTCGGATGGTTGTGAATTCGAGACTACAAAAGAAAAGTTGGTCGCTCCCCTGCACACCGACCAATCATCCTCCGCCACTTTATCCGCAACCCTTACTCCATTCTCGCTTTTGTTCTGACCAGATCCTTTCCGCTGCTGCTGCCATAGCCTTGCTTTACCCCCTCATTCCCTAATCTATTGCCGCCTTCAATAATTCGATCGTTGGCAGCGCACCCTTCTCCTCCTGCTTCCTTTGTCGAGGGCAATGGGAAATCCTCGGGGCAGCGATGAATCCATTAGTCGGTAACCGATGAATCAGTAATGTTGGGGGCTTTGTTTTTATAGTAGTGTGTGTCTATGCGTGTGCGCGCACACAGACGGACTAATGTAGCGCCCAGACGGACGGAGCGCCCCTCGGCGTTCCCAAAACTTCGCTCTCCATAAACTTTACTTTTATCTCCCGTCGACCCACACAACGATTCCGCGCCTTGCTCCCACCATCCGGCTGCTGCTGAAAAAAAAAAAAAGAAAAAGAAAGGAAGGGAGAAAGAGAGAGAAAGAGAGAGAGAAAAAAAAGGAAAGAGTGGAGAGGGGAACGGGAAGAAGCGCTGAAAAAATAATTTTTCAGAAACAGTGAAGAACGGAATTTGCAATAATGAACGTGTAAAAAAATTAATTACAAAAACAAATAACTCTGTAACCACTGCAAATTGATCATGGACGTGAATCAATTCCCACTTCTTTTTTCTTGCCCTTAATTATTAAGTCTGAGCGCAATAAAGAGGACTAAAACTTTTACTGAATTCAAAGCCACCACCAACCTTAAAAAAACATTTAGGCAATGTAAAAGAAAAAATTGAAAATAAAGGCAAACGGGTATTTTTGAATTAATCGGCAATTCTCGTGAAACATTTTACTTAGGCCAAAGTAAAAGAAAAACCACCTGTCGAACGATGTAAAAAGCGCAAGCCAATTAAAAACATCATTACTGTATTTGCGAAGTCGGTCGTTCCGCTGTCAATTTTTTTCGAAGTTTCTGATTTTGATTTCAGATTCGGACAGAACATCAAAAAGTAAGTGAAATACATAGTAGACTCACATGTCCAATCTATTGGGAACATAAGTAAAATGGCGTTCAAAGTATAGTTAAAATTTTAAGTCTGATATTACATTGCCCTGTCGAAAGAATCCGGACACTTCGCTCCGCGTGCCCTCTATGGAAATGCTGTCGTCAGTAACGCGTTGGGCCACCCTTTGCTGTAATTACTGCTGCAACACGACGAAGAAGGCTGTTCACAAGTTGTTTACACTCCGCTGGATGTGATACGGTGGCATTCGATCGTCAAACGGTCTAGCAATTGATGACGATTCGTGACCGGGGGCATGTGCATGGCGCTCCAGCACATCCCACAATGCTTCGATTGGGTTCAAATTTGGACTCTGTGCCGGCCAAGGCAATAACCGGATGTCCGCACGGGCGAATCGTGCCTGTGTTGAACAAGCGGCATGACATGGGGAAGAAGCTGGAAGAAGCAGTCTCCATCTGGAAGAAGCAGTCCGATGAGGCGCCATAAAACTCCATATCGCTCTAGGAAGATGCGCTTCCAAGATCTCTTCGGGCATTCAGTCGCATGTCGACATACATGATATAGCCTACGCTTGCTGTACAGAACGTGTCCCACGCCATGATCCCATCGCCAGAGTCCTTCACTGTGGGAACGAGGCACTCTGGATCGTATTTCTCGTTTGGCCGTCTCCAGACCCACACGCGACCGTCAAATTGTTGGAAGGTGAAGCAGTTTTCATCGCTCCACATGACCTTTGCACAATCATCGCTAGTCCACTGACGACATTCCGTACACCAACGTAGACGACGGACAGCATTCACCCTTGAGACGAATGAATTCCTCGTTTCTTCTCTCCCACAGAAGCCCATCTCATGGAGGGCACGTTGCGCTGTGCGCACTGATGGGCCGCGGGCTGTGGCTGGTGAGTAGGCGTCTGGGTGCTCTACAAACACAGCCGTGATGTCTTTGCGATACCTCACCACCACCCGAGACAGAGCAGGTTTGTCTCTCGGCGATAGGAGTAGAGGTTGCCCGGAACGTTTTGCTGTCATTGTTGGACCTGTCTATTCGTATTTGTGCACATTATCGTGTACAGTAGAGCGAGGATGCCCAGTCAAAGCGCTGATTTAGCGAAGTGACTTCCCGCTAATGCAGCATCCCACAATCATTCCTCTCTCAAAGTCAGATAATTCTCTGACCCTTGGCATGCTGACTGGTTTTGTCACTCTGTACCATCAGATGAGCCGCGTCTTTAATATGCATACTGTCACATGCATCCTACAGCGTGAGAACACAGGAATATGTACACCCTGTGTACACAAACATCAGGAACATGTTGGGTGTCCAGAAACGTTTGGCAGAGCAGTGTTTACAAGATGTCCCAGAACAGGTATAAAAAACTTCGTGAGCGTATTCTACATAAAAAACTGAGACGAAAATGCCGAATACAATTTTTGTTTTAGATCGTTCATTTTTGAGTTATGGGTCTTCAAAGATAGCGAATTTACCCTAATTTCGTATACAATTCGTTTTTAAACTTGACTTAAATAGTGTCAATTGTTGCCGATTATTGTTGTTTTAATTGTTATGCCGCTAATCGTTACTTAGAACAAGTGAAGAAAATTTTTTTTTTCAAAACCAACGCTTATGTCAAAATTAAGTACACATAGCGCCATCTCTTGAGCAAACAAACAAACATAAGCCAATTCTATTTCATATTAATTGCCCCCCCCCCCCCCGTGGGGTTTTTTGAAATTTTTTTTTAGATTAATGCATTGTCACAAAATGGAATTAAGTAAAGAATATTAGTTCGAAATATTAGTTTTGTACGGCGAGTGCAATAGAAGTGCAAATGCTACAGCTCATGCTTGGGCAGAGCAGTACCCTATTCGCCCGCGAATTTCAATAAATTTTGTGCTACATTTAATTCGCCGCGTACGTACAGAAGGGGTGACAATGTTAATTAATCGCGGTGGACGGCCAAGACAAATTAATGTTCGAAATGAAGAACTTATTGAGTGTCGCATCGAAAAAGACCCAACTTTAAATGTACGCAAATTGGGAGCCGAACTCAACATTTCCAAATCAATTGTTCATCGACAACTCAAGAAAATTAATTTATATCCGTAACGCTACGCGAAAGTTCAAAATTTACAATTTATGGATTACAACGACGCTTGTTTTGTACATGGCTTCTAAATAAACAAGCAGAGGACGGAAACTTTGTGCACAACATTTTATTTTAGGGTGAATGTAACTTCACCAATGAAGGTTGCTTCAACCAACATAATTCAAGGTATTGGGCATCAGAGAATCCGCACGTTACCCACCGCCATAACTTTCAAAATAAATTTTGTATAAATTTATGGGCTGGAGTTCACGGGAATTCAGTTGCAAGTAAAAAATAAGAGTTTCCATTATTTTCTATGACTTTTTTGTATAAATATCAATTATAAAACACAATAAAAAGAATAAAATGTTACACGAAGTACTTAAAAAGTCTATTGTTTGACATTTTTCCTTAATTACTGTACGTATTTATTTAAAATTTAGTTTAATTGCATTTACTATTATCATTATAACTAAAATTACACTGAACTCTGAACATCACCACAATAAATCGTTGCAGATTGGACCACATGAGTTACAAGTCCGTCTAAATAGCGAAATTTACACAGATTTTATCCAGAACCGTGTTCCAGTGTTAGTGGAAGATGTGCCACTTTTGGATCGTCTAAACATGTAGTTTCAACACGACGGAGCTCCACCATATAATTCACTTCTAGCACGCCATGCGCTAGATTATGTCTTCCCAAATAGTAGACGGATTGGAAGAGGAGGAGAAATTCATTGGCCGCCTAGATCACCGGACCTCAATCCTCTAGATTTTTGGCTCTAGGGGCAACTAAAAACTGCCGTTTTTCGTACACCAGTTAACGACGTTGATGAATTGCGAAACAGGATCACCCAAGCATTGGAATCCATAATACCCGCGATGGCAATAGCAGCCTGCAACAATCTTGTTCATCGTGCTCGTCTTTGTCTCGATGCTGACGGTGGCCACTTTGAGCATTTAATGTGAATTAAGATTCCATAGATTGTTATTAATAATTATGTTTACCTTTTATTTATTATTAGAAATCAATATTTATTAAGTTATAATTCCTTTACGTTTACCAGTTGTAAAATACTATGATTTGAGGTTAAGTTTCACAAATTGCTGTAGATTTTTATTTAGACTAGTCATGACTTTGGGCAACACTATCATAACACTGACAATCAATTCAGAACCCGTGTCCCGTGTGTTTACGTTATTATTAACGAATTGTTTGCGAAATTAGGGCAAATTCGCTATCTTTGAAGACCCATAACTCAAAAATGAAAAATTGCATTTTCGTCTCAGTTTTCCCTGTAGAATACGCTCACGAAGTTTTTTATACCTGTGGGTGTATACAGGGTGTTCCAAAATTATATACAATAAATTTAGTGACATATTCTTCAGGTCAAAAGAAGACGAAAATGTTCTATAGCACTTTGTCTGGAATAAATCATACATTGTAGTTAGATCCCTCTTCCAGTTTTAAAAATTGAATTTTGAAATATCCTCCAAATTCCATCATCCACAATCATATTATTAACTATTATTATGTTTTTACTGGGTATTTTAATAAATTAAACGTTTACTGTTTATTTTGTAAATGATTTGTGGTTTTTTCAATTTTTCCAAAAATTTAATTTTTGCACTTAGATCCTTCTTCGTGGGAAGTCTTCAATTTTAGAGCATTGCTTTCAGTTTAATATAAGATTTTATAAAATTAAAATGTATTCCTCCCCCTCATATATTATTTTAAACTCCATAAGTAAATTATAAAAAAAGTGATTCATTTTAGCTTCAATTTGACATATACGACGAATATAACCAGAGATATACAGGGTGATTATAATTAAAGTTACGATTTCAAAAATCGATAATTTGAAACTACTCGTCAGAATGACCTGATATTGTAGCAGAACAATCGTGAGGCAATGGAATTTTGTTTGGCGAAGGAAAAACAATAGTTCCAAAATCTGCCGATAGATGGAGCTGGCAGGGTTCACATACCACATGCATTGCATCCGTACAGATACCCTCCGATCTGTTGTGAAGCATGCCATTTTGCGCTTTCAATTAGTAGCGGAACAAGGTGGAGGGCATATCGAACAACTTCTGCCTTAATCATCAGTAAGATGTTTGTTCCATGAAGCTCTGTTTATTTTGGCATTATCACTGTTGTCGCTGTAAACACGTATTCTTGTCTTTTCGCTAATAAATTTTTCGTAAACCCCTGAACTCTATTGTTTCCTTTTGGCTAACAACATTCCTGTGTTTCACGAATCCATTTTTGGTTTTTCCCCCGAGATTACCCTGCCAGCGCTATCTATCGGCAGATTTTGGAACTATTTTTTTCCTTCGCCAAACAAAATTCCATTGCCTCACGATTGTTCTGCTAAAATATCAGGTCATTCTGTCGAGTAGTTTTCAAATTATCGATTTTTGAAATCGTAACTTTAATTATAATCACCCTGTACTTCGTTGTAAGTGATAGGATGCGCGAAAGTTTGATAACTTTGTTAATTAATTATGACTAAATTTTATTTCTATCTGGCAAACGAAACTATGAATGTCTTATATTTTATTCACTAGAATACATGTATAGAATTTGAGAAAAATCGGAAACACTAAGGTCAATTATCACCCGATTTTATGCGACTTGACGTGGACAGACTCATTTTCGTGTTCTAGCAGCGAAATATTGGGCCTGCATAAGCAGAGCTAATCTGCCATTTAAAACACGTTAGAGAAAATTATATAAATATGAAAACTGACTCCACAATTCTTAAATAATTAAAAAAAAAATTCTACTAAAGGGAAATAATTTAAATGAATAAAATTGAGATATTTAAAAACAAAACATTTAGCTATTGATAACATTAAGCCTAACAGCAATTTGCTCTCGTTAGCAATTAGCTATGGATAGCAACAGGACTAACAATTCGTGACTACCCACAATGACATGCTATATCTTAGCATTGAAAATTTCCAGTAGTACCATAATGATTTCATTAATAAACGAACCACTGAACCAATTTCGACCATGTTTATAGTTCATAAACTTCTGACACAGTCTCGAAAACTGTGGACAATGTATAAATCAGATAACCAGGGAGAAGACACAATTCCACAAAAAAGATTTTAGTCGTTATCTTCATTCATATGTCGTGACGAGTTGTTTGATATATTACATGCCACATCTTAGCACTGTAAATGTGTAAGGCCGAGTTTCGAGTGAAGCAGTGAAATTTTTTTTCTGTTTACCTCCAACTTTATCTACATCCAAGAGTCTGATAAAATATTTCCAAGATTCCAAGATTGAATGATATTATTGATTCCCTCTCTTCTTTGGTCTGTGTCTTGGCTGTAGATAAAGCAGAAAGAAACAGATAAAAATTTTCTTGCTTCACTCGTAGCTCTTCGTATGAACGCGGCGGAATTAAAAGTATTTTTGTGGGATACGTGAATTAAAAGTCTTTTTGTGGAATAGTGTGTTCTCCTTGGTTGTTTGGTTATGTTTGATAAAGTTTTCAAACCGAAAGATGATAAAAAAATAAATAAATAAAAAAATAAAAAACTTCGTGTCATGGCAGTGTTTCCATGACCCACCGAATAGGAGGAGGATAGAAATATAGGCATTCTGCTCGGCAACGGCCAGTTCGTTATATCGAGATTTGTTATACTAAGAGCCGACTGTATTATTGATTTCAACACGTGCTACACCGATCGATGTAATAAGGCTTCTTTTTCGACTTACTGGCTCTGCAGGCAAGCATCAAAACATGTAGGTTCATGGGAGAACAGACTGAAAAAAGCAGTATTCAACACGGGATTTCTCTTAAAAAGAAAAAAAAAAGTTCATGTTCAAAATGACTCTAATCATAGTACACACACAAGGCAATGAATCAGAAACGTGGGTGAAACATCTGTAAACTTGTTTTAATCCTTTTTTATGCAAAACATTTGGAGGCCATGTGATTCAAGCGAATACTTATTTAATAAAGAGTTGGATAAATCTAATTATAGAACTTGACCAACATGGGGAGAAAGAAGGATCAACTTCGAAAAAAGGACGCATTATTAGTGGTCGTCTAGCTGTAGATCCACAGCCTTTGCCTAAAAGAGGTATCTGCGGCACAAAGACAATCATTCATGAGCGAGGCAGACGTCGTTTAAATCGACTTGTACGGAGACACAGGACATCCACTGTGCACCTATGAACAAATGAATTTAACCAAGGCTGTTCTCGACCCATGTGTCAGGAAATGAAGCGGACGGAAATCGACAGTCGTATGCCTAACCGAAAACCCCTGATATTTGCCAAGTTCGTCTACAGTGCTGTCTGGTACGTCGTGACTGGACACGTGAAGACTAGAAAAAGGTTATGTAGTCGACGAATCACGATACACAATGTTTTGTAAAGACGGGCATGCAGAGGATTTGGTGGTGACCCCACGAATCAATGGTCTCGGATAGATCGGATGCATTCCACGGACTATCTTTAGATCGGCATTTTATCCTCCACGTGATGGCTTCTTCTTCATGCTGCTGTTCATCGCGCATGGTTGGCTCAGCAGTGGTTCAGCGAGCATGGTTAACGCTATTTACCCTAGCCGCTCCAAAGCCTAGATCTCAACCCCAAAAGAAATGCTTGGAAGATGCTGGAACGACATATCCGACAGCAAGATCCCCTTTCAACAAATCATCAAAGAGAACTCAGGAGAATAACTGATAAAGCCCTGATCTTCCATTGACTTCCAAGTTATATAGGACCTTACTGACTCTGCGCCAATCCTTTAAAATGTCTTTTTATTCTCTCAAATTCAAGAAAGTGTTTTGCTTTCCAATTTTAATAAATTAACTGAAAATGAGCTTATAAAACATAAAAAAGGTTAATAAAATAATACAAACTATAAAACATATTTTCTATAGTTCCTAACCCCTTTTCATTATTGTTTTAACCATTTTATCCCACATGTAAAAGCGTTTATCCTGCATTTAATGACTGCGTCAAGTTTCTGTAGAAATTAAATAGCCAATCAGCGATCTAGAGCGACGAAATCAGCGCTCGCATCGTTTTCTGAAGATAACAAAATTTCCTACCAGCCTACTTGTATCGAATACGATACCTTTATTATTTATTCCTTTGCATCGGACAGCTTCCGGAAGAGCGTCTCTTAATGTTCGGTTTGGTATAGAACAGTACCTTCGCAATGTCTATGAAAAGTGCCGTTATTCGAACGTATTTGTTATACGAAATCAAATCGGCACAAGCGCTTTGGAGGCATTAGCACTGCATTTGGAGAAGTTACCGTAACAAAACGCACCGCACAAAAGTGCTTCCAAAAATCCCTTCCGATGATAATGCTTTTGTCTGGTGGCTATCAGATGACACTTGCACCTCGAGTTATGCATCAGCTGGTATTGTGCACAACGCCAAACCATTACACTCGGCAACGTGTGCAAATTTCCTTGCGTCCAAACAGCCAGCACTGGTGAACTGGAAAAAGATGCGGTTCTTGCAAGGTATTGCCACACCATTTAATACATGTAATGCTGTGGATTGGGAACTACTGTCGCATCCACCTTATTCCCCAGAAATTTCACCCAAGGGATTATCACTCGTTCTGTGCTCTGGACATCCACCTGCGAACGAGACAGTTTCGTGATAATGTAGAGATAAAATTTGTGGCGGCCCGTTTTTTGCCTCTAAAGATAGAACATTTTGCGAACAAGGTTATCGAATGTGACTATTTCGATGAGTAAAATTCTTTTTGCCATACATTTACTGTTGTTTTGGTGTTTCATCTGCAAAAGCGACAGAATTTTTTTGTTATCTGATACATATATTATGAACAAACTCAGCAGTCGAATCAGAACAGGATGGAACACTTGCAGATAACTAGTAGAATCCTAACGTTAGCTGCATGCAGTCAAAAAATCTAAAATAGAATATCGCGGTTTTCATTATTATTAAAATGGTGAGATTAAGATTATTTTTGTTATCCCACTTTTTTAACCCCTTTTAATCTCTTATTTTTCAACACAAATTTTCGCTTACTTTGCAACCGCAATTTTAATTTTGACAGATGCATTTAAGCATTCGTAAAGTGCTTTATCAAATAGAAAAAAAAAAAAAATAAGCAACGTCTTATATTTTTAAATTTTCAGATTTTAAAGAAATGAAGCCAGTGAACAAGATTTCTAAGTTGGACATTTTGATCGCATAAACTAGTACCTTCAAAATATAAACAAACGGAGTGTTTATCTTTCAATCATTTGTTGTTGCATTCATTCACGTAGATAGCTGGTTGAATTTTGAACGGGTAACGAATAATTCAACGATGAACCAGCAGGATCGACCAAACCTTCCGCTCCGTTTATTTTCAATAACAAGAACGGCACTCGAAGCGGGTGCGCCACTCGAGCGTTTGTCGAAACACGACAGAGGTCAATTATCGTCCAGCACCGACAAACCCGCGCCTTCCTTACAAGAACCCACCACTACGAACTCCCTTCTCCCACACCGAAATACTCTTATGAATGGGCGTCAGGTGAACATTAACGGCTCAAATTATTTTTTATTTTTACTCCTGTTACTTTCGTGCAAAAAGAGTCATTGCGCTTATTAAAGGGAGATTGAGGGTTCACTGCAATTTATATAAAAGTTTTAACGAAAATGTAACAACTTTTGTCATTTTCATGCACAATAACAATGTTTACGATGCAGCGAAATGAGCATTGACCGAATGCAACCATTCTACTCGAGCAGAAGTAATATTACTCTATCATTCAATGAAATCATAGTTAATCATTAGATAATTAGAATAGGGGAAGCAAGTGAAATGGAATAGCGAGTTGATGTGGCTATAACCGGAGAAGCCACCAAGGATCGCTATAACTGTCTCCTAGAGAAATTTTCGAAGCTGGGAAGCGAACTCCCGACTCCTTGCGGGGTATAAGAAGGTCAAGACCAGGCAAGGTTTTCCTTAATTTAATTCCGAAATTATAGGTATGATTACTCTTTGCTTACCGCTTTAACCTGTTTCAATAAAATAAGCTGAAACTGATACTTGGCAGATAAGCTAATGAGACAACGCAGAAATGAGTTAGAGGAATGTCTACGATCACTTTTTTTTTTGTGGAACAGTTTTGTAGATTGTAGACATTCCTGTGTAACTCATGCAACTAAATTCTTTGTTAGCTTATCTACACTACTGTTTATAAAAATCGCAACACCCTGATGGAATAGCCCAATCTGCATTAAATTTGGAGCATTTGCATATCATGGGTCAGAAAAGAAACCATTAGATTTTCAGGTCAATACAATGCGTTTTATTGTCACATTAGTATCGGGTGAAACCACCGTGGGATGCAATTACAGCCTCTAAACGTCGTGGCATTGAGTCAAACAAGCTCTGAATAAGGGCCTGGGGAATGTCCTGCCATGCTCTGTCTACACGGGTATACAGTTCATCCACAGTTGCTGCTGCAGGAGTCTGACGAGCCAATCGATGAGCAACCCTGTCCCACACATGTTCGATTGCGGACATGTCTGGTGAACGAGCAGGCCAGGGGAACAAGGGGGTCTGATGTGCTTGGAAAAAGGCGAGGACATTTCTGGCCACATGCGGTCGGGCATTGTCCTGTTGGAATACAGCGCCTGGAAGGTTCTGCAGGAAGGGGATGACCTGGGGTTGCACAACTTCCCTGATGTACCGGTCACTGTTCAGATTGCCATGGATTCTGATCAGACGGGAACGGCCATGGTAACTGATTGCACCCCACACCATCACCCCTGGCGTTTGTCCTGAATGACGCTGCAGGATGCATTCTGGAAGGTCGCGCTCGCCACGATGTCTTCTGACTCGTATCCTGCCGTCATGGTGCTGCAAGTTAAACCTTGACTCATCCGAACACACAACTTGTTGCCATTCAGCTTGCCACTGTTGGTGTTGATGGGCCCATTGCAACCTGAGGCGCCGGAGGTTTTGAGTCAAAGGAATCCGCAATAATGGTACTCGTGCCATCAATCCTCTGGAAATCAAACGGCGTCGTACAGTGCTAGCAGACATTGTCCTGTCTACTGTAGCACCCCACTGTTGTGCTAACACTGTGGAAGTGGCTGTACGATCTGCTACACACATACGATAGAGGTGTCTGTCATCTCGCGGTGTCGTCGTGCTGGGTCTTCCTGAGCCTGGTCTTCGGTGTGCCCTGTTCTCTTCGCTCCACTGCCTCCATGCACGCATAATTATCGTTGCATTACGTCCTACACGAGCAGCAATGTCACGATACGACCATCCCGCTTCACGCAGACCAATTATGCGTCCTCTTTCAAAGTCTGTCAGCTGTTGATATGGTACCCTTCGTCGTCGTCGAGGCATGGTGTTCTTTCAAGCAATTACTCTGAAAATCTAATCATTTATACTCTGACCCATTGTATGCAAATATTGCAAATTGCATATGGATTAGACCATTCCATCAGGGTGTTGCGATTTTTATAAACAGTAGTGTACAATCACTGTCCGAGCGGAAGTGTCAATCCCATGGTCAACAGTTGGAAAAGTTTCGCAGTCCATTTTTACACTGGAATCCCTACTACAAGATTCACCTGAAACTTCATGATCCACAGCAGCGGCGTGATTTGGTCCTTGATTTGACCGTGATTTAGTTTTCGATACAGATGTAAGCGGATAACATGGTATATTATGTATACTGCGGACATATTGAATAACTTTATTCCCCTCTCATGTCTAAGATTTTCCCTGCCTAGATCCTATTGCTAACCGTACATTCTGTACCATTTTCAAGTGGTGAAATTCTTCCACTTTATCCTATTAGCTTATTTACCACATATCAACGTCATACGTTCGTTACCGCCGCACTGGGCCACCGTAAGTATGTGCCACTTTAATGGTAACCATCTTACCTCAACAAACGGGCTAATGAAGAAGAACTTAAATATAAATTCTTTCACATCAATCTCCTTACTTCATAAGTGTACGGAAGCTAATCGCAACCACTCTGAGCACCTTTTGTAATTGTAGAGGTCAAAGATAACTTTAGACATCTGTAGCTCGATCTCACAATTGGAATGGCACCAATGAAGGGGGCTGTGAATTGGTAGGGGGACTAGTAACGACATGGGAAAAAAATTACGCCGATGTAAAAAATTGGAGTTCCTAAATTCGCCGATAGGGAAGAAGGTGGTGCTGTGTTCTGTAAAAAAAAATATGCAAAGAACAGACAAAAGAAAAACAAAGACGAAATTGAATTGAAATATCACGTTTCATTCAGCACATTCCTTTCCCCGGCGAGGATATCGACCAAATTCGATTTTTGTGGGTGTTAATAGTCCACTCACATGCAAATAGGCCTCATATTCCCACAGATTTCTCCACGGTCAAGCATCGTCGACTTCTCTCCTGGCAAGAAACATCAGAGCCAATATCAATCGTTGATCATAATCGTTGTTGGGGTTGCTGCACGCGGATGATCTTGTATGGATTAAAGTGCAAAACTTTCCGTACTATGGTAACATTCACATTCAGTTGTCGCGCTACTCCCCTCTGTGCGCTCAACGATCGCTGACGCAACATTTGTAATTGTCTGTTCTGACAGTGGTTTCCGTCTTCTGCCAGGCCGAACTGTTAGCATGCCTATTTCTTCAAACATATGAATCGTGAATTTGAATGCGTTAATTGGTAGATGGCCTTTACGCAGATTGTACGGATTCTAAACAAAGAGCAGCTGCTGCGTCGGACAGGTGAAGATAAAACGACTTCACAAGTAAAGCGCGCTGAGATAACATAAGATTCATGTTGGGCTTACCTAGGCCTCGGAAAGTCTTTCCGAGCTTACCTTTATAGCTTGAATGACTAGCGCCGTTGTCACCTATGTAATCGAGAATTTATATTAGACGGATATACGTGAGAAAAGGACGAGACACAAAAACCCTGGAATACAATAAATATTTCTATTAGACGAGAATTCCTATTATGAATTTTTATCTACGTTTTATGCAAATTCTCGGCTAGAACAGCGCCACCGTCGCCCCTATAAGCGACGTTCGGAACAACAATTTTTTTTTCCCGCGGAATTCTTCTCACAGCCTCCCTACCAAATTTGGTGCCCTTCTGGCTGTGAGCTCGAGCTACAGATGGCTCTGAGTACTTACTGTCTGTTTAATTACAAATACTCTGTGTAATAAATGTTTTAAAAAAGATAAATGAAAAAGGACATTCCATTGAAAGAACATTTCTTTAATTTTATCTTTGATTTCCGAATCCAACGGGTTTTAAAGCTCGATTTAATATGGAATGATGATTCCTTAATAATGTATTATTTCTAAAAGCGATTTAATTAATCTTACTTTATTTAATAAGGAATATCAGAAATCCCCCACTCGCGATTCGTGAATCCATTCAATAAAACAAATAAATTTTTTCTTAACAGAGCAATTTCGTAATCGTTGAATATATTAAAATCAATACTCCAACCTTTCTAATCACGGTATTAATCGGTATTTACACAGAAAACAGTTTTCCAATGCAATGAAAGCGAGCCCTTGTCTCCGAGACATGTAGCCAATATTGTTCAATGAATATTTTAGCATCCATTAAGGCACGAAAACAAAGCTCTTCCCTCACCCCGACAATATTCCCAATCGCCGATGCCACCATGTCCCCTTGAGGGATTACATCTTTATAATCAACAAAATTCATATTAGTATGAATGGTCGACGACAAATGACAAATAATGATCGAGAATTCAAGTACAAAGAGGAAAATGCAAGGCCACTTATTGCCGGATTAGCACGAGTGAAAAACGTTCCGTCAAATCAAAACGCAGCCACAAACCCGCTTATTGGAATAGCCAACCCCTATTACATGCGTTTAAATTAATCGACTAATACATTACTTTAATTGTTTAACCGCTTTTCAAAGTAATTTTAAGTCATTTACCAGAACAATCCTGTAATCCTCGCGAAAACAGCATTAATTCCAAACAGATTGGAACATCCTAAATTTAACGGCTTTCATTCTATACTAAACAGATAAGAGCAGGCATCGTTTTTCTCATCTTGTATCTTCAAGAAATAACCCCTGTCCTACCGCCATCAATTCTATTCTATTTGAGAGCTACAAATCCCGACAAACTTCCTACAATGAAGCTTTCAACTGCAGAATAAAGTAGCAAAAATTAATGCGATTTAATGAATTCGCTTTTAGAAATATTAGACATCGTAAGTAGTGCAGAAGAATTTCAAGCACCACCTCTTGATCAACTTTTTAAAGTCCCTTGATAGTCCAGATCTACGAATATTCATAAAACTGGAGATTTCCCGGATATAGAGAACAACGAGTGGGCCTTTACAACTGCCTTCTCTCGCAGGTATACCTTCGAACTCTCAACACCGTACATACGAGCGATATCTTCAGTGTACAATGGGTCTGTAAACATCTCCTACATTACGCAAGTGGATTCTCGGCTATCCCGGGAACAACGTCCGGTCACCACCATGAAATCTTTGAAAAACTTTTTTTTGCATCCACGCAAGAAAAATATGATGGTTAATGTCTTGCTTGTATCGGCAAAAAATGGTTTCGTTCATTTATTGGTATCTTCCAGACATACCGAGGCTTCATCCAGCAAAGCACCCCACTGCCAGCGGTCATCTGCCAAATACCCCTCATATAATTTTCTGACACATATTGCGTATGCGCTTGGCCTTATGACACATATTTTAAACGATCTTTTTACACACGCTTATTGAACTTCACTTGTTTGTATGTTTGTGCGCAAATTTTGTAATCAATATTTAGCCCACTTCCTGACTACCTACAGCGCTGCAACTTTCTCTAGCGGCGTCTTAACGATGACAATGCATGTTTCAATCGTTAACTTCACTCTTTCATTTATTCGTAAGTTATTTAATATTTAAGTTTAATATGTATACAGTGCAATTAGGACGTAACGACTGCCTGTATTGATGTTCATTGTTATCGTTGTAATTGTCGTATGTTACTGTTGTTAATTTGATCATCAATGCTAGCAAAGTTGTTGATTGTAACATGTTTGTGGAGAGGATTGTTTATGATTAGCCAGCGTAATGTATTGTAAACGCTTTCCCGAGACACAGACGTAGCCGACTGGACAGACTTCCAAGGTTTTTTTTGGTTTTGTATGTATCATATAAAAGCTTATTTTTTTAAATAAAGACTAAAAAGAATAAAATAAAATATATAAAATAAAAATTTTAAAGGACACACTTTCACCTTAAAAAGTGCAGTAAAAAGTAAAAAAAATCTAATTATTAAAAAAAGGTAAAAGTGTGGTGGCGCGTTTTAATATAAAATTTTAAAAAGATAATACTACATAATAAAATAAACGCGCCATCACACTTTTTAAGGTGAAAATTTTTTATTTTATATATTTTATTCATGAATGATACGGCGTCCAACAATTACTGTTCGTTGAGATCCGCTGGGTTTCGCTGTGTCGGAGAGCATTTCTTTCAGCACTTCATTTTGAATAGGACGTATCAGCGTTGCCGATCGAGATGGCTGCTGCCCCGTTCGTTGCCATTTCTCGAGACGGCCTTTCTCTTCGGGTCGTTTCTTTGCGTCTTCGGATAATCTTCTCAATGCTGAACAGGCTGACTAACAAACCATTCGCGGCACACCGTTTCATCAAAACGTTTAGTGAAAAAATGAAGCTACAACACTCAAAATGAAAAAGACCTCTAAATCTTTTAGAGGCTTAAGCCTCCGCCTATCGAAGACATTCAGCCTATTTTCATTTTTAAAAATAAAAACCTAGCATAGTCACCACAAAATAAAAATCTAATAATTATTCTCATTATTAAAATTCTAGCATATTCAGCCATAAAAAAACAAAGCAAATCCCCTTTAGAATGACGCGTTCAAAGACTTTTGACCTATAGCTGACAGCGAGAGCAGGGTTCAGACCAGGATTTGGTATCGTAACGATGACGGACTCCTTCCACTTGTCAGGGAAGTAACCATGTTCCCAGAAGTCGTTCATGGCCCTGGTAATAGTCGAGACAACATTAGGAGGCAAATTTTCCAGAGCACTGTTCGTGATGGGGTCAATACCTGCAGCTTTCCAGGTTTTAAAACGCTTGACGACATCAGATATTTCATGAATATTTATAATTTCCGCACGAGAAGGAACACTATAAGCATTACAAGTCGAATATTTGAGAGACTTTCCGGGTTATCCTCATAAGGCGTGGTGAACTGTTTTTGTATGGAGTCGGCGATCAGTTGAGCCTTATCCCGGTCAATGGTGACTGTACTGCCATCTGCGGTACGCAGTGGCGGCAAGTATTGGGTTTGTTTCCTTTTAAGGCTCTTACAGCACCCGAGAGCGAATTGTCCTGGGCCGACAAGGACTTCAGTTTCTCTCTCCACCTTTGAATCAGTAAAACTTTGACGTCTTCCTGGACCTTGCGAGAAAGCCGTTGTACTTAGTCTTGAAGAAGAGTAGTCGCTTTCGCTGCCATAATCTTCTATAGGAATTTCTTTCAAGAATGAGATGTATAAGGAGGGAGGTCGAGATGTTCAGGACGCTTGCGATCGATAATATAGGTACTGGAAGTAATGGCATCGTTAACACACGAGTGATAACACTGATATTTGTGTTTATGTTCTCCTTGTCAATAACGTCTTTGTATGGAATGCTGTTTTCTCTAGAGAGAAGTTGTATAGAGAAGTGAATTTAATTTCGCCTGCGTCAACGTCATTTACAATCATGGAAAGGGCTTCTATTCCTACATAATTTGGGGTAACATTTTCACGATGATCAATGCTATCCTTGACAATGAACGCTGCCCTACCAATTGCTTGACTGGCGTTAATACTCAGAGGCCGATCCTTGCGATAAACATGATAACCAGGCAATTTGAAAAAAAATTTGTTGATTTTAAGTGGGTCTCGCACACGAAGACGATGTCGACTTTCCAATTTATAAGGAAATTGTAATATTCCGTGCGCTTCCGATGGATTCCCCTAGCATTCCAAATATTGCAACGAGCTTTTCGTGGGTAATTGTTGTGTATGGTTGTCTGTCCATGGTCAATTTGTAATTTCGTGGGACCCAACCTGTGGCCCTACTTTGCCACTTTTATTGAAAAGGTTCAGCAAATTACCCAGGCTCCTGTAGATACTGCGCAGTTGGTTTGGATCAACCGCAACTGCATGAGCAGAGTTGGATGCAACCGAAGCATAGGTTCTGTCGTCGACTACTTTGGTATTTTTGAGCCTTTTGACTTTGGGATATTTCGAACACTTGGTACAACTTGAAGTATGCTGACCATCACATGCTGGGTACATTTAGGGGAGGGGGGAGGGGTCTTTACCCTTTATATTAGTACAGCCCTCGACTGATGATCACCTGCGCACTTGTTAATCGAGGCGATTCAGTGCAACCTTGGGAGACGTGACCAAAACGTAAACAGTTGTAACCCTGCAAGGGTCTTTTGTTGCCTCTAAATAACACCAAGAGGACCGACACGATTTAAACTCAAAAAGGACTTATTATACTCAGTGTTTTGGAGTAGAACCAAAATCAATGGCATTTCAATTGCATCGCTTGCTTTTTTTGAGTCTGATTGCCTTTTCTGGGAGATAACTTGCCTTACTGAGGTCTTCACAAAAGTCTTCCAGGTCATACTTGTATCAACATTTCGGACAACGTATTTCAGAACCTTATCTGACTTGAGTTGATGATGCTGGATTTTTAGCACATCGTTACTCTTTACTCCAGACACTAGAATTTTTTGAGTTTCCTCATTATGACACAATTTTAATGGTATCCTTATGACCTGTGTGGCAGGAGATTTTTATCTAAAGACAGGTGCTTTGAGATTTCCTACAGAATTTCCTTGATTTGTTTGCCATAGTACACAAATAATAATCGGAGTAATATAAATAGTTCCCTTTCATGGGTGACATTGCTTTGGGAATTATTAAGCTTCGCTTTGTTACCACGAAGGGCCAAAGAGACAATGTCGTTGATATTGACAGTTGAACTCTCTTTACTATTGGGGACAATACTAACAGACGATTAGATGCATGCTCACGGGTTGATACAGGGTGTCCGGGTGCCTGTATAGGCTCATCAGTTGACACCTGTGTGAGACGCTCCATGCAGTAGGGAGGGAGCAACTGCCTCGAGAATGTACAGTACTACAATCAGCACAACGGTCTCAATGCCGCGACGACGACAATGACAACCGTTCACGCAATTAACGGACTTTGAACGAGGTCGGATTAGTGGCCTCTCCGAGGCTGGATGGTCAACCAGGCGGATTGCTGTCCATGTGTCGCGGAATACACGGACGGTAGGCCGATGTTGGAGGCAATGGCGAGAGGAAGGCACACATGCCAGAAGACCAGGCTTGTGGGGCCCGGAGAAGACCACTGATAGGCGGATAGTACGCATAGCGCACAGAACCATCACCCTGCGGCAACTGCGCGACATTATCACTATTCCCGGTATTGCTCCAGTGTCAATAGCGACAATAGCCAACGCCTCCTATAAAGAAAGCCTCCGCACTGAAACGTCATTCATTGTTGCATCATCATACTTCGTCCTTTGTTAACCGTATTTCTACCAATAAAAAGCTCTAAATTTGGTCGACTTATGATGATGTAACAATGTATGACGTTTCAGTGCTGAGGCTTTCTTTATAGGAGGCGTTGCAATCAATGACGTATATTAAAGATAGACTCCGAATCCTATTGCTAACAGCGGCAAAAAGTGAAGCAAATTGAGCCATGATAGTTCTGGGCAGGAGTGAGCCGTGGAGTAATTAGCTGTCTGGCTGCTTTGTTTCTGAAGATTTTGGACCCGAGGAATTATTAATTCAAAACCATTATTCAAAGTTGTTCTACGTACAACTGTACAAACAGACAAGAAAAAGGATCAGGAATCATTTTCCACAAAAATAAATCAAAAATACGTAACTAAAATGAAAATACGTTACTGAAAGACAATCGAAACGAAATTGAAATTGAAACCATGATCGAAAAATTGTTTATAAAATATAATAAAATACTTCAAATACAAAGTAAACGAAAAGATAAACTTATCACTCCGTGATCGACGTATGAAAGAATTATTAATCAGCTACTCTCGTGTTTAGCCATGTGTTTTGCATCATCTTCACTCACTTTCAGCCATGACAGTTCTGGGCATGGAGCTTCCCAATTTGCTTCAAGTTACAACAATAGGATTCGGAGTCTATCTTTAATATACGTCATTGGTTGCAATAGCACGCCGGTTACACGCCGCGACAATGTCTGCCAGGCGTCCATTGTTGTGTCTTCCTTTGACACCTGAGCACCGCGCGATACGACTGCAACGGTGTCGTGAACGAGTGGGCTGGCGAATGGAATGGCGTACAGTGTTGTTCAGCGACGAATCCCGCTTTTGTTTGGACACCGACGACAGACGCGGACGGATGTGACGCAGACCATTGGAACGTGCCAATGAACAATGCATCCGGTATCGCCATCGTGGACCAACACCCGGGATCATGGTCTGGGGTGCCATCGGCTACGATACCAGAACGCCTTTAGTCACCATCCAAGGCACCTTGACAGCAGCACGGTATGTCACAGATTCTGCAGCCCGTATTACTGCCCTTCCTGCACACAATACCCGGCGCAGTCTTTCAGCAGGAAAACGCCAGACCGCACACAGCAAACATGAGCATGGCATGTCTGCATGATGTCAACTGCCTGTCATGGCCCGCGAGGTCCCCAGACCTATCGCCAATTGAGCACATGTAGGACATGGTGGGACATCGTTTACGATTACCCCGCTATCTCCATGACCTGATACAGCAGGTTCACCAGGCCTGGGCAGACGTACCCCAAGATGGCATTCGCCACCTGTATGACCACCTACACATGAGAAAATTAAATTGGATTATTCAAAACTTTGTTTCTTTTAAGGAAACAAAATATATAGCAATAGGTATAGTTTACAGGAGTATCCAGAGCACTCTTTGAACAATTATATGCATATGTGATCCTTATATAAATTGAATAAAAAATAGGTAGATGATATTTTTACTATTTTAACCATCACTTCTTAGCCTTCTACTGTGACTAAATAGAAAAGAGAGTATATATTAGTTCGTTAGAAGGGGGGGGGGGGGGGGCGTGATCAGTCAGCCCTCGCGCGATGTGCGGAGAGTGAAAATTAATCAAAAAATATTTTCTATGGGCTGAAAAAAATGAGTATTTTTTTTATCTATATCTATAAAGCACTATGTTTGTATGTTTGTCCGGTTTTAAAATGCAACTTGGAAGTAAGTTAAAAAGTAGAAATTTAACTACAGCTGTGTAATATTACCACAGTGGTGGAAAAAAATCTAAACTGGAGATAACTCTCTTAATAATCTTGATCTACTTATAAGCAAATTCCAGGTTTTAACATTTAAGACTTTTTGAAATTTGAAAATTTAAACTGGAAGTGTTATTGTCATTTCCGTTGGTATGATTGGTGGCCGAGATGTTTTTATGATTGGCTGTCATTTAACAGAAAAAAAATGAGAAAAGTCGGCTAGCCAGTGCGATGTAGATTTTGTTGTCCTTCATGGCTGATCAACTCCCAGTCGTTTCACAACAGCGGTAAAACACTGCTTCGCTAAATATTTTAGAGTTAAATGAAATAATTTCACCGCCAGACATTGCTGCCACCAGGAGATGTCGATTTTTCCCGCAAGTAGGCGTCCCGATTTCCCTCTATTTCCTGCCACCATCATAAACATCGATATCAAAATATCTATATTAGGTATCGATACAGAAAAAAACTGAAAGGCTTTTTATCACACTACACATCTGTATTTTTCAATTACAAAGCATCTTTACATACTCCACCCCTGCAAGAGGTTTTTCTTGAGTTACGGAAAAGAAATTTCTCATTGAAAAAATTAAAAATAATTGAAAAATTTTTATATTTTACACTTATATTTTTTTCTTTACAAAAATTTGGAAGATTTCACAATTTCCCACATTTCGCTCTTTCCCGCAAGGCATCCCGCAAAAAGTTAAATATCCCATAAAACGGCAGCCCTGCCGCCAGACCCTGAATAAATAGTGTAGAAAAATTGTATTTGTTCAAGAACATCGATTATGAACCAAATAAGAAAGAAGCAAAGTTAATTTTGATAATTAGAGAAGATTGGGTGGGCGGCAATGACGTATATTAAAGATTCCGAATCCTATTGTTAACAGCGCACCAAAGTGAAGCAAATTGAAGCCATGATAGTCTGGGCAGGAGTGAGCTGTGGAGTAGTTAGTGTCTGGCTGCTTTGTTTTTGACGATTTTGGGCTCGAGGAATAATTAATTCAAAACCATTCCTCAAAGTTGTTCTGCGTACAACTGTACAAACAGACACTAAAAAGGATCAGGAATCATTTTCCACAAGCATAAGTCAAAAATACGTAACTAAAAAGAAAATACGTAACTGAAAGATGATCGAAATGAAATTGAAATTAATTGAAAAATAAATTGAAATTAAAGCCATGATCGAAAATGGTTTATAAAATATTTCAAATACAAGGTTAATCAAAAGATAAACTTATCACTCCGTGATCGGCGTGTGAAAGAATTATTAATCAGCTACCCTCGTATTTAGCCATGTGTTTTGCATCATCTTCACTCGCTTTCGGCCAAGACGATTCTGGGCGGTAGAGCGTCCCAATTTGCTTTAAGTATTTCGACTGTTTCGGTGTCTATCTTTAATATACGTCATTAGTGGGCGGTAAAGGACCTATCGAAAACAAGACCTATAAAAAACCTTGATCGAAAAAACCGACACTATCTTCATCTACTGGCAAAAATTGTAACCCTTTATTGCCCTCTCACACGTCGCTCGCCGCCGGCGAAGTTTTGGCCAAGTTCAACGTGGCAACACTGCCCAAGCCACCCTACAGCCCCGACCTAGCTCCCAGTAACTTCTGTTTCCCCGAATTAAGGGATGCGATTCGACAGGATTCCTGCGGTCAAGGACAGCCTTCCGTGCCAAGAGTTTCAGGGAGCCTATGAACAATGGAAAAAACGCTGGTGGCGTTATGTTGATGCCCAAAGGTCATATTTAGAAGACTTTTAGCTCGCTGTACAAAAATGTCTAATAATTTTTTTGTTCTGAGACCAGTCTTGAAACTTTGTGAATGCACCCTGTACGCATGTAATTGTTCAAAGAGTGCACTGAATACTCCTGTAAACTATACCTATTGACTACACATTTTATTTCCTTAAAAGAAAAAAGTTTTGAATAATTCAAGTTTTTTTCTCGCTTATTTTTTTCATATGATGCGTATCTTTCGAGAAAAACACCTGATACGGGTGGTCTGAATCACTCTGTATATTTTACACTGCTTTGCAATGAAATTGCCTTACCCACAAGGAGTTATCCGAATGAGCCAAAAGTAGGTATACAGCAAAAGATACATATGAATACACCTTTATTACGTTATGGAGCCAAAGCGTGCACTCGTTTGTACAGGGTGTCCCAACGGAAAGCGGGATCAGTAGGTTGTGGCACCACCTCTAGCAGCGATGCATTATTTATTTTTTTCTTATGATGCTATATTTTTCGAGAAAAACACCTGGTACGGGTAGTCTGAATCACTCTGTATATTTTTTTTTAATTTATTTAATTGATAGGAATGTTTTCGGTCATTTTAGTTTCCTTTTAGACCAATCGGAATTTGGATCAATTGGCATTTGGACCAATCGGAAGTTGGACCAATCGGTATTTGGACCAATTGGCGTTAGACCAATCGGCATTACACCAATCGTCATAGACCCATTTTCGTAAGGTATTAATGCTCAGATAGTATTACTGGCGCTTTCGAATCCTTCCCGAATAGCCTACGCTGATAGTAAGTAGTCTGCTTCAAGCAGCTTGTGTGCATAATCCTCTTTAACGCCCTTCCTGTCTAATCCTATTGGACTTCTACGATCAACCGGCGTGGTTTATTTATTTAGATCAGGGTTGTCATCCGATTTGCATTTACAAAATCGCTCATTCCAACTCATAACAAGATGTCCTGATAATCATTGGTAGTCCGAGTATAGGATAGAACACCAAAATTTATATCAAACTACCTCGCTCTTAAATACCCATAGAGCGCAATAGAGGTCTGGAGTTATAAAGAGAGCAATTATAGAATGCCATACGCCAAACTGCCTTAATCACGATAAACATATTGCTGCCATTTTGATTTATTTTATCACAAACTCGCCAACAAACGATCTCGTACTAAAAGTGATGTTAACCCAATGGGGATGCTGATAATTTAATAATAATGATGATGATGATGATGATGTTGCTGATGACGGTATCTTTACCAACTACTGTTATCTTTACTGTACTTTAAGATTTAATTTTTCTTACAAGAAAACTGATAATACGGGCTCTATACCTTGCTCATGAGATGTCAAAAATTACTAAACAGGTCATAAACTGCTGAAATATTCTTTTTAAAAATACGTGTTGTTAAATATTCCAACGTTTTCTTGCTTTACTTTGGCATTGGACTGACAAGTCAAGACAAAACATCAAAACATTTTGTTTACTCAATTCCCTTCATCTGCGTTTCTTGTGATAAAACTTGTTACTCATCTATCCCGCTAGAGCGATTTTAAGGTATTCCTCAATGGTTACAATTAAATGTGTACTTTCTTCTGTTCTTTCACTGCATCTCTTATTATGTAGGAACTTCAAACAAACCAATAAATAATACAGTTACTAACTACGCCAAATAACAACCACCAAAGGTTTTAGCAGTAAACACAGCATTTTAATTAATGTGTCCTTCAAAGACTCAAAGTAAATCCTCCATAACCCCGTTATGTCGTAATTAAACCACCACTGACAATTCGCTCACAAATCGAGCGAAAAGGAGGATGGCGAGGAGGCCAGGTCCATATTTCACGTCGAGTCACAAACGGAGAATGGCAAAGAATATCGCCCCATGGTTCCAGGAAGTAGAGTCCGCCCGTGTCATCGCGTATCGAATGTCACATGAATTGAACAGAGAGCCTGACAATTTGAAACTCGGAGGAAGAAGTGTGGTTAATGGCGGCCCTAAACTATCCGCCACCCCTCAACTGCACCATGATTTACGACATTTCAGTGCCCGCCGGCAACGGTCACGCCGACAAAATATGGACCTTATGCTTGTGTGCCGATCGAATTGCATTTCCCGATCGCCCCTTCAACCCAATTAACGATCAAAATAGCCATAACAGGGGCCCGACCGTTTTTCACGATAGTCATTTGGACCCCCTCTGTGATCCACTCGCCCAAGACGCTGAAAAACCAATAAAAGCACAATAAAAGCAAGAGAAAAAGTTGCTAAATAAAATAATACAGTGGGCGCTAAAAAAAAATTTCATCCCAACGGGTACAATTTATTGTGGACAACAATAAATGTAGAGTAAGTTGTTTTGCGTCGTTAAGGTTTGGTCTGGAATAATTTATTTCCTTTCACTCTATTTTAAAATTTTAGTTAATCCACTTCAAACGCTACTGCTATTACTGTATTTCATATTTAATGAAACTCTGACAGTTAGTTGTAAAAATTTCCTTTCCTTCTCCAGACAAGCGCAATTACTAAGTGAAAACAGTATATCCATTACAATTCCCGAATTCATAACATTTCACATGCAACAGCATGAATAAGCGAACAAAGTAAGGCATTCAAAAAACCATAAATAGTCTCATTAAAAATTAAATAGATTGAAACTATTTTCAACTTGCTTTCAACTGTGAAACCGAAAGGAAGTACACGTATAGTGTCTACACAGATTACTTATTACACAGATGCGACAATCGTTAGAGTGTGAGGAGTTCATGGGAAAAACAACAAGTTCGCCACCTAGTGACATTCTTTCAAACAATTTGGTAGGAGAATTCACTCAGAGCTCATTGAAATTAAGGTAATTTCATTATTGAAATTAAAGTGAAATTAAGGTTAAAAAAAGAAAAAAAAAACCTGACTTTTTCTAAATCATAATTTTTAATCGATTTTCATTTAATCGTTTTTATTAGCTTTCAGCAACACGTGAAATAGATTCTTTTATGTGCCAATGTAAAGTTAGTTTAGGTGGTTGCAAGCATGAGGCAGCAGTCATACCTTATGTCAATGAGGAACAAGATTAAGGGAAAACTCCAAGTAAAAAACTGGAGTGCAAGGTGCTTTAATTAGCACAATATTTAATTTTCCAGTAAGCGATACACTTTTTATTTATTTTTTTACATTGAAGCAAAACGTTTTTCTTTTTAATGCTAAATGTCATCATTACGTAGGGCAAAGAAGCAGTGTCAACTCCAACTCTAGAAGAAAAACAAAGATTATTAGAAATTGTGAGCATCATCAATTGTGCTGCGCGTACCACTTTACTTTCAGACATTAAAACACAGGATGAGAAAGTAAACAGTATTTAAAGGATAGCTAAAAATCATACATAGACAAAAAAATTTCGGCCGGGAGATTTTTTCTTAGGTGTTCCATGCATGCTAACAACACAGCGCTCACCTTTGTCTCTTCAAAGCTTGAATCCATTTTTCAAGCCTAACTTGATGCAGTTTTCCATTAGGAAAACGAGAAAACTGTACTCCTTCGAGTGTTTTTATAGGTATTTGAGCAACCATAAACGCAACAATTAACATTTGATGACATAGTTTACTTTATGATTACTGGCTTGATGTGATCGTCTCCTACCAAAAAGTTTTATAATCCGCCACCAGACGTCGGGGTTTTCAACTCCTCACAGCCTATTGCCCCGTAGATAATAAAGACCGGTTTCCCTGTAATCACTTTTGATATTAATTGTCACTAGGAGCGCTGCTTTCATGAACTTGTTAGCTGATCGTCGCACAGTAAAAGAAACGTTTAAAAACCATCTGGTCAATTTTTGGGGGGAGGAGGGGGTCAGAATTTGTCCATATATGACCACCAAAGGGAGGGAAGGGGTCAAATAATGACTAGGTGATCAAATTAATTTCAAAATTATTCTAAATTCTGCATTTTTAATATCTTTTCTTAGGGGGTGGTCTGATTTCTCTGATCACGTAATTTTTGAGGGGGGAGATTCAAATATGACCACCTACTCTAATACTATGCCACCGATGATCACAGAGAAGGAGGGGGGGTGAAAAAAGTGACCAGATGGTTTATGAACGGTCCTAAAGGTATTGATTCACCATTGCTCGCATGTTGCTCGATAAAATTCCAGAATTACCTGATACTTCTATCTATCTTATTGTTCCCACAAGCAACTCAGGACCCTTCCCACAAATTTAATCAATGTCGGCTTTATATAATTTTTTAGTTGCTTTTTTGCCATGACAATGAAAATATTAAAAACATTAAAAGAAATAATATCCCTGCTTCTCCTTTGCCTATGTAAAAATTCCTGGCTCTCTTGTTTATGTTTTAAATTTTCTCAGCAAACACAAAAATAATTATTGTTGCTAAATAGAATAATTATCAGTGTTTTGTATAATACTTCAACTGTTAAAATGATGCTTTAGACTGCAAGAAATTTGCAAAGAAACCCTTAGCTACGAAAATAATAAAATTGTCATAAAAATTTTAATATAAGAAAATAAAAATTATTTTATTTATAATTAAATGCTCGCTCTTGTTGCTCATTAGAAAAAATACTTTATATTCAAAATAGTTACTTTCTTCTAATTTAGCTTGTAATTATTAAAATTATTTTGTTTTAAGCATTGAAAATTAAGTTTACTTTTTCGTTTTACAGAAATTAGCAGTACAAATAACTGTTTTTTCTTGATTCTGACAAGTACTCTACTATAAACGAAGTTCAGCTTGTCAGCACTCTAACGTCAAACAGTTGCGAAACTGATTATGCTCATTACCATTGTTTTCTGGCAATGTGAACGGGCTTTTACTATCTAGGGAACTATGGTAGTGGAACTATCTAGGGCTCATTTTTTTGACGTCATCGATTGTAGCAATCCCCCTCACTTTCGCTGGATGCAATGAAAACCATGCATCATGCAATTTCAACCTCATAAAATAGTTTAACATATATTTTTGGAAATTTATATACAGAATTCTTTATTAAACATCAAAATGCATGAACAACTTAAGAATAAAATAAAACTCTTATCACAACAAAACAGTAAATGAAAAAAAAATAAAGAAAAAGAAAGAAAAATATAAATTGACAAAGTACAACCTGATTCTGTAAGCGCTTTTCAAAAGCTTTGCTTTCATCATTCAGCAGCCAAGGAGCACCTCGAGAGAACTTGAGAGAACTGGAGATGCTCCTTGGCTGCTGAATAATGAAAGCAAAGCTTTCGAAAAACGCTTACAGAATCAGGTTGTACTTTTTTCATTTCCTGTTTTGTTGTGGTAAAAGAGCTTTATTTTATTATTTAGTTGTTCATCATCATTATCCACATAAGATTATTTGATTTTTTAATCTAATGTTATGTGGATAACGTGGAACATAAGAGCGAATGTTTTCAAACAGCGCCCCTGGCCAACACCACCTAGACATAAGGCCTGATAATGGAAAAGCCATACATTGTTACATCATAATTAGTCGACCATTGTTAATCCTATTTCAACCAATAAGCCTTAAATTAGGTCGACTAATGATGTTGTAACAATGTATGACGTTTCCGTTATCAGGCCTTCTGTCTAGGTGGTGTTGCCCTGGCGAAAGTCAAGGGGATTACTACAATCGATGACGTCAAAACAATGAACCATACAGTTTCCACTACTAACAATTGATTGTCGCATCTGTGTAATAAGTAATCTGCGGTGTCTATATCATGTAGTTCCACCATTCGCCGTCATCACATCGTCTCTCCTTCGAGGAAAATTGTCCAGTAAGTTTCGCTAAATGCCTCCATGTAGTTAGTTTCTTTCTTTCTGCAACAAGGCGAACACTAGTGCAGTGAATTTTAGGTAGTTTGGTCAAGTGCATTCACTTTCTTGAAACACTCGGTATGGCCTCTGCTTTAGGAACGGACGCATTGCCATGCTGATAATGAAAGAAAAAGAGGCCTGCTCCAAATTCTTGTCACAAGGTAGGTACCATGAAGTTGTCCAACACAGCTTCATAGCCTTCGGGTTCCAGGCGCAAAAAACAGTGGACCAAATCAAGAAAATCAGGCTCCACGAGAATTCCTCCTCCGCCTGGCATTCGCCACATAAACAACTTGTAACTTAGCGTGGTTTATCACGCCACGAGATGGTCTTCCGCTGTTACAGCGTCCACTGGCGACGTGTTTTTGCACCACTGTGGCCGACGGGTAATGTTGCAGTTCGCCTTTGGAATCCAAGCATAAATATCCCCCGATAGATGGCACAAACACTGGCATCACTTCCCGATACCAAATGAAAGTCCGTGGCCACAATTTCTTGTCGTGGCATGGAGTCGTACAAGTTCTTAACGTAGTCTTCACTCAACTCATTCCACGTAGACTGAACTTTGGCTTGCAGATCTTGTGGCAGCGGTGGAGTCTTAACAGAACGTCCCATAGCATCCCATAGGCTTTCTATGGGTGCAGCTATTTTTCTTGACGATGAGTGTACATTTACATAACGAAAAAGAACGCAAGGCTATAAGCACACGCTTTATTATTCAACGTCTTTCATGCTTGATTAACAGATTTTTCTTATCACATTGAGAAAATCTCATTTCAAATGAAGGAGAAAAAGACATCAACAATAAGTTAACCAATTTTATAAAAATAACTTAGGTAATAAGTATTCAAAGCAAAACAAAATTAAAAAGGACAAGAGTTATACAACATCCTAGCTCATCCTATTCTTTTATATGACACTGCATCTTGGACATTAAATCAAGTGATGTTTCAAGAATACGAGCAGCAGAGATGGGATTCCTGAGAAAGACAGCAGGTTATATACCTTCAGTCTAATAAATACCGGGAATTGTTCAATAAAATAGGCCCCATTTGATGGGATACACTGATGATGCCACGAACAACCTTGTAGTTGAAACACTTCTAATAGGAGCTTTCCGGTATGGCCTTCAGCATCTTCGGCAAATTTTGTTTTACGGCTGATTCAAAATGACTTTTACGAAGTAGTAAACAGAGTTTGGGGAACAGGAAATAGCTACACGGGACCATATCTCGGTCGATGAAATCCGTTGAGTTTTTGTTCAAAAATTTATGTACAAGGGTGGATGTGTCGGACGGCGCATTATCATGGTGCGAAATCCAAGATTATTCTTTCACAAATCTGACCTTTTCCAACGTTTCAGCATAAAAATTTTACTGGCAATAGATCATTTAAATCAAATTCTATGTTCTATATTTTTATCCATTTCAAAAATCGAAGAGCATACTTAAAGTCTACTAAGGTGCGTCTCTAAAGTTTAAAGAAACATGTTTTTGTTCAAAATAAAAAAGACTATTGAAGGTACATACAAATGCTTGAATTACTAGCTGTACAAAGCACTTAAAAGAAACTCCTGAAAATATTATTCACGAAAACATAAGAGAAATAAAAACATTCAACAAAATGGAATTTCGCGTGTCTCAAAAGTTTAAAGAACTACCCTCACATGCTGAATGGAGACGTCCAATATGTAAATTTGCGAGTGACAGGGTATTAATCTGTTGCGCAATTCGTCTTTTTTTTTTCAAAGTAAGCTTTTCTTCCACTCACAATTGACCTACGACAATGCCTCGCCAATCTCAGTTCATAACCAATGAAGCATCTGAAATCTGGCTATTGAAAGCCAACGGACTATCTGTTGCTGAGATTGTCACAATTACTGGAAGATCCACAGCAGGGGTTTATAATGTCTTGAAGAGGAGATCATGGTTCCACCAAAAACCACGATCTGGTCGTCCCAAAGTTACCTCAACTCGCAATGACAGACGCATTGTACGACTGCCAGCCACACAAAATCTTTCTATTCGCCAGATACAAAACGTGACTGGGTTAAACATATCGAAAGACACTGTACACCGGCGAATAATTGCAAGTGGGTATGCTGTCTACAAAAAAATGATGAAGAAATCGCCTCTGGCTGCCAAGCACATTCAAGACAGGCTAAGAAAGACAAATGGATGCATGTACATCTGGAAAGACAAATGGATGTCGGTGTTGTTCAGTGATTAAAAGAAGTGGAACTTGGATGGTCCTGATGGGTGGGCATCATACTGGCACGACCTACGACAGGAACCGAAGATTTTTTACTCAAGACAACAAGGAGGTGGTTCTGTCTTTGTTTGGGGGGCTTCGCATTCAACGGTACCACCAATTTGGCTTTCTTAGTGGAAGAGAAAATTCGCTGACATAACAAGAAACCCTGACACAGTATCTGTTGCCCGTCTGTGATCATTTGTGTGGCCCGGAATTCGTGTTCCAGCAGGATAACACCAGCATCCATACTTCACGATCAACAATGGAGTGGTTCAGAAAACAAAATATTCACGTTATGACGTGGTCCCCAAAAAGCCCAGACCTCCGAACAGTTTATACACATTCGTGCAGTTTATACCGGCGGAAGTCAATTTTCTTCGACTGATAGATTGAAAAGAGCAATTGAAGATGCATGGTACAATGTAAGAACAGAAACATTGTTCAACCTCATCAACTCAATGCCGAACATAGTATTTGAAACAGTCAAGGCAAATGGTCGTTCAATTTAAGCCATTGTATAATTCATGCAATGTTTTTTCAGTCGTACTTTAAACTTTTGAGACACGCAAAATTCCATTTTGTTCAATATTTTTATTTCTATTATGTTTTCGTAAATAATATTTTCAGGAGATTTTTTAAATTGCCTTGTACAGCTAGTAATTCAAGCATTTGTATGTACCTTCAATAGTCTTTGTTCTTTTGAACAAAAACATGTTTCTTTAAACTTTTGAGACGCACCTTAACAAAACCAACAACTGTAAGCAAATTGGTTAACAGATTGCGTACTTCTAAATTGTTAATTGTCACAATTAGGTACAATTTCTTACGCTTACAGCAATTTCTTTTCGTACCGTTTAGGCGTCCTTTTTAAATGAAAAATTCCCGACGTTTATGTGAATGAATGTACAGATTATAAAACAAAGACACAAATAATAAAAGATTGGAAATAACACTGAAATTAACAAAAATAGAAAATCTTAAAACAAAGTGTAGAACGCATTAAAAGAATGACTAGAGACAGGCTGCCCAGTTTAATAAAAAACTACAGGCCAAAAGGAGAAAATACAAGAGGATGACAACTGAAGAGATTATGACATCATCAGAGTTGTATGATGATGATGGTGATTATGGCAAATAGCACAATTAAAACTAGCACGACAGGTTTGGTAAAATAATAAATGAAAATACTAACAAGGGAATCCCACATAACCTATCCGCTTTAACAATGGAGTCCTTGTAAGGCTATGTGTGGTCAAATTTTTACGTTTTCGCGGTTTATTTTGAAAGAAATAAAATTTCGCACTCTCTTATTTTGCAACAAAATTTCGCACTCTCATCTATAGTAGCTTCAGGTGAGTAACATACTTCAATATGGTGGAAATCTGTGACATACATATTCGAGGGATTCTCTTGTAAGTTGGATAAATTAGCAATAACACCTCCAACTCTTCATCTTTGGGTGTAAGGCACTTGTCCGTGCAAGTCGGTTAGTTTTCATACCAATTTATGTCCTCTATACTATAAACAGACCTCGAACTTTTTTTAAGTCACAGTAACTTTTTATTTTTAAAATGCTAACCCGACTTCAGCTCTTTTCAGCGCGTCAACATAATGGAATAGTTCCCTCCACTCTATTGAATGAGGCGCTCTAAATAGACGTTACTTTCCTACAAAACGAAGACGCTTTTCTCTTCTTTGTTTTGTTTCTGCTGCTGATGCTGTTATATTTACTTTTCTACACTAAAGTACCTCTCGTCGAATAGAGCCTCGAGTGACGAAAGTAAGGGTGTAGATTATTAGCCAGTCGACCCTGCAAATCACTTTCGCCAGGGCTCAACATCAGGCGACTCCTCCAGTAGGAGAGGAGGTGAGAGTGGGGGAAATCTATCGAAACTAATTACTCTTAAAAAGGGATTGACGAGGCTCCCAAGCAGCAGTCTGTCCGGGTGAGAGATTGGGGAGGAAGGAATTGCTCCGGCATTTACAAGGGGGCACGCCTAATTTCATGCTTACTTAATCTCCTCGTGAGCGCAAGCAGAAATCTTCAGCTGCCACGTGGTGCCGCCAAGAATTTATCATCAGACGGCGACACTCGTCCTCCTCCTCCTCTTCAAAATATCTCGATGACTCCGCTCCCTTGTTTCTACATCTTTAATGTGTTTTCTAAAATCAACAGAGAGAAAAGAAAGGAAGAGACAGGCAGCGCCAAAGGGCGGAAGGAGAAGATAAAAGGCCAACACACAATTCACACACACACACACACAGAACAAAATAAAATAAATTTGCACATTAAAGAAAGGGCGGCAGGAGGGCGTGGTAGGGTTAACTCATTTCGTTTGGTTAAGGGTGATTAGCAGCGCCTGTGGGTGTCAGATACGAATGCCAATAAAGCAAAAAACGAGTTTAATCGTTCGAACTCGTTCCACGCTACTTGTTACTGATCAAAAGCATCCTCGATCCGTCGTTCGGAATCGTCAGATACAAGGATGACACAAAAAAGGCTTTTCCATCCTCTTTGTTCCAGCTAATCGAGAATGCCCGACCAAGAGCTCTTGAACAGCAACAGTCAGACGGATGAATTGTTTATCCCTCTCTTCCTTCCTCAAACCGTCATAGAACTCCTTCAAGAAATATTTGATAGTGCAAGTGCTTTATTCGTTTTATTCCAATGCCATCTACTCCTGGAATTAAGAAACCGCACTTAAGTTACCAATTTCTATCGAATGTAATTTGTGTTATGCAGGCTAATCCACATAACAGTATCTCTTATCAGCGCTATCCGCAAAGATGGAAGGAATATCTTCATATTCGTACAAACATTTCAAACGACAGGGAAGAGGGTTTTATTTATAAATAAATAAATAATAAAACATAAGGGTAACATTTAGTGCTCTAAGCGGAGAAAAAACTTATAGGAAAATCAACCGTTGTCAACAAGAAGTGCGCAGAAACTTTCAAGAGGATATGAAGATAATCTGGTTTCTTAGCCAGCACCATCTAGAAAAGCTTGCGTTTTCGTCCAACCCAACACAAAAACTTTTTTTTTTCAATGAAATCGAAATTTTGAAATTTTGCTAAAATAAATTTTCATCTGTACACATGTGACCAATTTTATGCAGCTAACTCCTCCGAAACGAGAAAACAGCAGAACCAAATGAATTTAATTAATTAATACACACTTAGAGGGTTCTTTAAACTATGCCTTGGAGTATTTTATATGACAATTGATCAAGTCTTAAGATATATTTTTTTATGCTAAAAATAAAGAAATAGCTATTGTATTCATACAAGTGATTGTTTTTATTACGACCCCCCCCCCTCCCGCAACTGAAAACTTTTCTTGATTCTTCGCGAAAATATGTTGAAATTTCGCGAAAAAATTTCACGTATGTTCATATGTGACCAAATTTTGTGCAGCTAACTCCTCCGAAACAGACTCTCATTGAGATGAATAATTTTTAATATAAACTGATGGGAGATATTAAAATTTTGCATATTTTATAAAAAAATTTAAATAATTTGACACTGCAAATTGAATCACAATAAGAATTAATTTTAAGTCATAGTGAGAAGCCTGTGCGAATTTACCATTCCACCATAATCATTGTATAAGAAAAAGGTGGCTACGTTTATTTTTCATTAACTTAGGGATAGGCAATGAATAAACTTTCATGTCCGCTGTTCTATGGCCATGTCACGGAATAAATGCTTAGCTTCATTGCAATGCTTTTGATAATGGCAGGACAGTCATTCAATGACGTCGTTCGTCCATTTAATGTCACGATCTCTTTGATCATTCTAAACAGTGCTTGTCAACAATTGTGATTCTTCCTGCACATTTCATTACATCACCAATTCGCCTGATATTTTTGATATTTTGAGAGAGAGAGAGAGAGAGAGAGAGAGAGAGAGAGAGAGAGGCACATGCCACTCCTTAAGCAGAAATTATTTCACGATAAAATTTCTACTTGTTTCTCGTCTGTGGACGTTTCTAACAAGTTCGCTATCTTTGTTTTGTATGCGCGTCGTCCAAACACGCTATGGTACTGTGAAAGTAAAGGAGCTTTTATCTATTGTTTTGAAGGACTTGGTACCAGCCTTTAAAATATTGAAAAAAAAAAAGGATGAATTTATTATCAAAGAAGAAATCAACTATTATTCTTTAAGAAAAATAAAACACAGCAAAACTTTAAAAACTTTTCATAATGAAAAAAAAAAAAGCAAATTTTTCTCTGTGTCCTTTTGGAAAAGTTTATTAATACAAGACTTAATGTTATTCAGTCAATAGCCTTGTTTTCACCAAAGTTTTTTTGTTTAAGGCATTTCCACACCTATGCATTTGCAGTTAAACTTGTTGCAAACACTCCGGTTTTACCAGTTGTTTCCATGGCCGCATTCACTATTTTCAAGAAGCCGACCTTGGATGAGTGGATATCTACAGTCAGTAATATGAACTAGTCTTTCCGTCTTGAAAATAATCGTTGGTGGCTTGGAATTGAAATATGACAACAGGAATTTCATTGCAGGACTCATTGCTATCCTACTGTAGGGCTCTCTGTTTTCAACATTAATACAAGACTTTTCTTCGATGAACCGTGTTGTAACTGTTGATGGGTATGGTGTAGAAATATGTATATGTTAATTCAAAATGAATGGTACAAAAAGAAAACATACCAAATACTGCTCTAATGAATTTATTTATTTCAAAACTAATATGAACGGTTAACTCACCAAGTTACGTTTAGCAACACTGAAAAGTCCGCAATTACCAAAATGCTGACTAGAGGAACTGTTATTCAAAACGATGACATTAGCGAAAGAAAAAGCTTATTGTTACTAAAATACGTAAAAACTTCATCGGTAACCGTTGTTCAGAGGCATTTCCGGGACAATTTTGCAAAAGCACCACCTCACCGTCACAACATAAGTTGGGTGAAACAGTTTGAGGAGATGGGTTGCTTATGCAACGGTAAAAAGCACAGACGCCCATCGTTCGACAACGAAACAACAACATCTGTGCGACTTACTCACGAAGCCCCAGCAAGTCAGCGTATCGTGCCAACAGAGAAGTGACCCAAATAATAGAATGACGCGAGTTACGCAGGAGTCAGCAATTCAAATCTTACTAATTTCAAAAGGTATGTACAGAGGCTAAAATCTGCTGACAAACCAAAACAGACAACAGGATTTGCAAGCACCGCTGAAGGTGGATGTTTCGCGGACAGACTTGTATTCACTGACGAATCCACGTTTCAGTTATGTGACAAAGTGAACAGGTGTAATCCAATATCTTGGGGCGGAAACATCAACGCGATTCACTAAAGGTAAACGTTTTCTGCACCTCAACTAACCACAGTTTGTGTGCGCCTTTCTTCTTCGGGGAGCCCTTCGTTAGAAGGTTCAGTTGCTGTCCGAATGGTCGTTGCCGCAGTTGGAAGAAGAGATACCGGACGTCATTTTGTATGTCACATTGGCACTAACACGTACGTGGTTACCTCAACCAGCATCTTCCAGAACAATGGATTGGCCGTGCTGGGTCAGATGAAGTATCTCCAAACCTAACTTCTTGCGTTTTTCCCTTAGAGGGTATGTGATGGACAAGGTGTTCGTATCCCCACTTTCAAGGGACCTATAATAGTTAAAGCAGCGGATAAGCGATGCGGGTGACTCAAATGATCAGGTTAAAAATGGGCAACCAATTCTGACCCTTGCTGACATTTAATGCATTTGGATAAACAACGCATATGTTTTTGGGACCACAGTTGCATTGTGCCCCTGCTGTAATCCCTATGCCAATGACAATTATGTCTAATCTCAGATTTGATTTATTCATTTTGTTATCGTCTGCCGTATCATAGCGAATACCTCTGAATATCCGTAGAAACTTGGAGAGTTAGTCTTTCGTGTTATTTCGTTTTATGTGAAATAAATTCATTAGAGCATGTTTTCGTATGGATGTTTTCTTTTTTGCATTATTCATTCTGAATTACCCTGTATTAAGTTGAATGATACAGTCCATGTCTAAGGTAACGCGTAGCAATATATCATAAACGTATAATTGTTTGTGTAATATCAGATTGCATAAAAGAAGGACACGGTCACTGAAGCCAACATCAAGCTTATTTCTGAGGATCAGCGTTCGACTGTACTCATGATCAAGGAGGAAATTGGTATCATCCGCGATAAAGTTCATCACACTTGAATGGAAGATTTCCTCAATACAGAACCAAATTTAATGTTGATCCTTTCCTTTATGTTAGTTTCAGTGACGACTACAACACGTATAGGACTTCACCGATCTCAAACAATAAAATTATAATAAGTTCACGTAGAAGTGTACAACGAAAGGCGTGGACTATATCTCGTCTGAAGAACTTTTTGCACCATACCCATTAACATTCACAGAACTCTTCTGACAAATATTTTGTACTAATTTTCTTAAGTGAAAAAGAAGAGAACTTTCCTGCCGATACCCTCGTTGGGAATTCCTGAATCTTGGCAAATAAATATTGACATCATCTTCTAAATCTTCCTTTTTGCATTTTGTCGGCGTTCATTGAAACCGAGACCAAACAACTCTCTAATGTGAGGAGGGAGCGTATAAGCCTTGAAGACTTGCACTAATTTTTAATTTAGTTTCCGCTTACTTTCAACAACTACAAAATACTCCAAGGGAACAAATTACCTTTTCCCCGTTTTCAGCTTTTTCTCTCTCCCACTCACTTTCTTTTTTCCCTCAGTCTCATTTCTATTTAAATATTGACAGAATTTCGCTCGCCTAATTACGTGTTCAAACTAATCAGATGATGGTGATGATGACGAGTGACACACTCATCACGAAAACATTTACCGTCGCTCTCACGGCAAAATAAAAAATAAAAAAAACTAAACAGTCGCCTTTGTCGAGGAACGCTAAACACACGCCAGAGAGAGCGCAATCATTTCAAAACAGGTATTACATAACCTTTACTACCCCCTCATCGCCATTCAAAACACGGAGATTATGCCAACATATATTCCCAATGGAAAATTCAGAAATATTAAGTTACCACCGTCTTCGTAAAATAAAAACAGGAAAGACGCGATTGTGTTATTCCAATTGCTTCATACACAAACATCTATCTGGCCAGTTGGCATGACAGGATATGCAACAAAATGAATCTCATCTGACAGACGGCGCAAAAAATGCTCTTGTAGGCGTTATTAAAACCAAACCATAAAACACTTGTACGGAAAAACAAAAAATTCTGTAAACCACATATAGTCGGGGGCATGAGAGTTCACCACTTCATAGGGGAAAAACTGAGGTTTTAACCACGCTAAAATAAGGAAATTAAGAGTATTGGTCTTCTTCCCCTGCCCCAACCCCAAGTTGAAAAGTTAAAAAATTAGTTTAGGTCAGTAAGGGGAGTAGAACCTCTTGAATAATGTTACCTTTTATTCGACGAAGTGGTCAACTCCCGTGCCTCTGACAATAGGACGGTATCAGATTACGATAGTACCTGGTCGGATTATTATTGGACCATTTCTACTTGAGAAATGTAACGACTCCCAGTCAGTGTTGTGGAACGGACCTCCCTGGAACTCAATCGGGACTCCAGTTCATCTCAAAGGTATTCAATAGGATTTAGCTCAGACTGTGTAGAGGGGTCAAGCGTGATGATGTTCTTGTCCACAAACCATGCGCTGAGAGCAGCACGATGCATTGTCCTGCTGAAAGAGAAACAAGTCCGTTCCACAAAAACGCCCAAAAATGATCCAAGCTTTGAGGCCTTATAAAACTTTCTTTTGTTTTGGCATCTCTTAATGCTAATTTGTTGTAAGATAGTGCTTGTGTACTACTATCGTAATCCTAAGTCAAAATTGTTGTTAAACTTTGTATATTGCAGAAACAAAAATAAAATGCTTAAAGGGGAGATGAAAATGTAGGGTGGCCTTAACATTTTGAAACTGACTGTAGAAATCACTAAGTCTCAAAAGTCTGGTGCTCATGGTGGCCATGAATCGTCGACCATCATTCGTGCTGTGAAGTGCTGAATTATCATGTAGGTGTAAAACTGCATATTCGCCGCATAATGTTTTGCACTGTAGAGTAAGACATGACCAATTGTCTTAAAACCGCACGCGCACTACAAGAGCCATATGAATTCTGCATTTGTTGCTTCATTACGGACATAGCAACGACATCCTTTTTCTCAGGTTTCGACAGTTTTGCGGCACCTTCCCTATTTCACATCAAATATTCCTGTTCCTCAAAACGTTGAATCATGTTCCTGAGATTAGTGATGATGAACGGACTTTCGTAAGGACTTCAAACGTTGGTATTCCTTTGCATATAAACGTGTTCACCACGTGAAGCTTACAGCATGGACTACCTTAAACCCACTGTTAAGCATGGGGGAGGTTCCTGTATAGTTTGGGGGACCGTATCGTAAAACTCAAAGGGACCAATCGTTCTGGAAGGCTGCGAAACACCTCAGAAATACCTGGATATTCTCATTGACCAACTCCATCCCATGCTCCAGACATGGTTTCCCAATGGTGATATTCATCGCGTCCAATCGTGATTTGAGGAGCACGGCAGTGAAGTAAACATAGCACCCCATTGCCGGACCTAAATATTATTGAGCCTATGGGGGGTTATCTGGAAAACACGGTTAGAAGAAGATTCTCGCCGCCTGTATGGTCAAGGCATTAGCAACCATGTGGATTGAAGAGTGATATAATAAATTGGACATGGGTGATGTTGTTCGCGATTTTTGTTTGTCTTTCTCGAAAAGTATTAGGTTCAAACAGGACCCTATTTCTTATTAAGCTTAATTTGACATATCATCATCTTTTGTTACCGTTCGAGTTAGTTTGTCCAACTCCTGCTAAGTGTCACTGAAATGAGGCAATATCATTGGTATTAAGGAACTGTTAAGCTGCCACCTAGGTATATTTATTTTTGTTATTTTTATATAGGCCTTGCAAATAACAGAAACAACCTAAGCCTTCCAAGTACGCTTTGAATGTTGCGTTCGAGTAATTTTTGCCAGGGGTTGTACAACTGCAAATGAATCAACACATTTTCTGCAGTGTTCTAATACTTTCAATTGAAACTATAGAAAATTCTATAGAGACTGTACAATTCCAACCGTAGGCTACATCATTTCTAATGACTAGGATTAGAGCTGAAGCCTCACCGTTATTTATCATTAAAAGTTGGAGACGGAATGAAAAGACTTGGGAGAACGGAAGGGGGTATATAACGTGTATGAGTAATAGAAAAAAAAAGTCAACTGATCCCGATGATCACGTCTGCATTCATATTGCTGGTGTAGATCAATTAAAAACACGTTTCCAAATTCCCCTCCCCGCACTTCCTTCCTGCGCCGCTCCACCCATAACATGAGCAGCGGGGGGGGGGGGGGAATTCGCCAATGAATAACGCTTAATGAAGGGGTCCCTTCTGGCCCGTCAGCTTATAAGCATCATCCGCCCACCCTTTAATTGACAAGACGACTCTCGTTTCGTTCGTCAACTTCGGGAAAAGGGATCACGAAAAAGAAACAGGAGAGGCTGGGTTTTTGGGGTGGGTAATCGTTGTCATAAGCGCTCTCGTCAATTAAATGGGCTTTGATTATCGTTTCACTGAGTCTGACGGCCCCTCTCGCACCGAGATACGGTTAATTTCATCAGAAGAATTAAAGTTGATTAGGGAAAATCACCACTACAGCTCAATGGTACACTTTATTCCCTTCTAACGTACAACAGCACATAACATAATGTAGGCAAAAGCTCAGTGTTGTAGTCTGTAGGGGGTTTCTTCTAATGGCTCACGAAGACTGACAAATTGAAGATGATCGTCTTGTTTTCATGTTTGCTTTTCCTCTCGTTTCCCATTCATGACGGCGGCAGGCATTCACCAGGGGGCGCCCGACGCTCAAAATAAGCCAATCAAGAGGCGGACCGCCAAAGGTCTCCAGTTAAGATTCGGCTTCGTCCCGACCCACTGATTAGGCTCCGGAGCACCCCCACCGCACACAACGCCCCCGCTGACCACTCCCAACGAGCCATGAAGAGGAGCCCGTAAGCCTAACGGTTGAGTGTCGAACGCTTGTCGCAGAAAGTAGACATATTTTACAATCAACCTCCCGGTGGGAGATTTCACTCCTCCCGAGCCAGACCGAGGCCGATCAAAACAACGCCGGAGCGACTACTAAGCGCCTCGAAATCTCCTGCCAACGTGGCCAGAATCACGTGTCACCGACGGGACCACCGCCGAGCCTACAAAGAACCATGTCTCTAACTTAAAACCTAAGGTTCCAGAATATTTACCATCCCTTTTATTCTCCCTAAGACTTAACGGGGTATTTTCGCGTGAGCATTTGGTTCGTCACTCATTAAGAGCGGGTCATGCAGACGCCTGTTTACCAAATGTAAACCCTAAAGTATTTCTGGATCCAAAAAAGAACGAAGGCTAAAGACCACCACCAGACGTCTACTCCTAAAAGAGAAGAAAAAAAAGGTGTGACTGGTGAATATTCCAGACAGTGAAAAACGAGAATGTAATTTCACCTTAAGTTCTTTGAACGTGCTAAACATGGTATTGCAACAATTATTTCTTAACTAATTATCGCGTAATGCAAACGATCATATTCATCCTTTTGAGTTGTAGACCTACATGTATGGCACTGGATTGTCCCTATACTTTCCACCAATATATTTCGAGCAAATCACGGTTAATAAGTAGTAGTAGTATATCCGATAGTACTAGTATATCCGACTGTATATCCGATAGTAGTAGTAGTAGTAGTACTACTACTACTACTAATAATAATAATAATAACAATACCGAGTGCTTACACACACTTTTTAAAAAGCCATAAGCATGGATTGGACAAATGAGGACAAGTGACTTCTCAGGGAATGAGGTTTCACGGTGGAAGAGGACAATAGTATTGTTTTATGAAAAAAGATAGATTTTACAAATATCTACGATTTAAAGTGAACCTTTAATCAAAAAAACAAAAAATTGATATTTTATGCATCTATACTCTGTCCAACGAAAGAAAAACTGGACGTGTCCAGTTAAATTTCCAATTTCAATTGTTAGCGATTGTTAATTTTACTTAGCAACAATGTCTAACAATTGAAATCGGAAATTTAAATAGACACGCCCAGTTTTTCTTTCGTTGAACAGAGTATAAGTCTCAAAACACTAGTCCACGTGGAAAAAAATTAATATCTGCCTTTATTTATTAATAAACAGCATTTTTAGACAAATTATAGCAAATGGAGTCTGCCATTGCAACCCGAATGCCGGAATCGAGGCTAACAAAAAATACAGGCTCCGGCACTGGAAAGTCACCTGATCAAAATAGGTCTAGCAACAATCCAACCTTCATTGTTTCCAACAAAGGAAAAAACACTGATTGTTAAAATACAAGATGGAAACAATGAAAGTTACATTGGTAATAGACCTATCTTGGTTAGGTGACTTTCTCGTTAGCCTCGTGCGGGAATGTTTTGACGTCGGGTATGGTTTACACAAAACAATGCCAACTATAGTGCCCGGTACGAAAGAAAAAGGAAACTGGCGCATGTGTAAACGAAAAAAACTCGTGCAACCAATCAGAAACGGACTGGAAACAGGGTATTATAAATTCCTGGCTTCAGTAGTAACTAATGCTCCGATTCCTGTCCGTTTCTGATTGGTAGAACGAGTTTTTTCATTTGCACATGGGCCAGTTTCCTTTTTCTTTCGTGCCGGACACTAGATGAAAACGCGCAGATGGTATACTCTAAGCTGAATGAAATGTTTAAGTTTTTCAAAAATCCAAGATTATCGTCTATAATGATTGGGATAACATTGCTTATAAATAATATATTTAATCTGAAAATTAAAAAATAACGTTGCAGTTATTTTTCTTTCAATCTCATCTATATCATTTTTTTTTTTTTGACCAAAGGTTCGTTTTAAGCAAGCCATGCTCAAGTGGCACAAAAACAAGGAATACTCATACTAAACAACGTCATCATAGTTTAGAGACAATACTTAAAACACACTTAAGTTTCAAAAATTTAATCAAAGCCATCCATACTTACTATCTTACTCCTTTGGGTCATACTCTCTCAAAGAGAACACATACAGCTCTCGAGGGATTTGCAAGGAAAATACGAAACTACTTACAAAGGACAAATAAACATCACCCGCCATCGAAAGTCTCAGAAGAAGGCAGAGGTCTTACTGATACGAGGTACTATTCAAACTTTCCGAGAATTTTCTTGTATAAAGCCGAAAACGTATCTAATTTCCACTGTCACCTTCAATGTAGTCACCTCCGGCGTCCATGCAACGATCCCAGCGATTTTGCCACATTTTGAAGCACACCTGGAAATCCGAAGGCTGTACGTTATTCAAAACCAGTTGAGGTTCCACTTGGATATCTTCAATGAAGTCAAAACGTCGCCCTTTCATTTTAAGCTGTAGAAGTTGTAGGGGACTAGGTCAGGAGAGTAGGGAGGGTGGGGGGCCGTTGCCACATTGTTTTTGCCAAGAATTCCTTCACAACGAGCAAGGAGTATGCGGGTGTGTTGTCATGGTGAAGCAACCAGTGTTTGTTCTTCCGCAACTCGGGCCATTTGTGCGAAATTTTCCCTCAGTCTCTTCAAAACCTCGCAGTATAACTTCCTGTTGACAGTCTGACCAGGTCGAGTAATTTGGAAATTTGCAAGAGCACAAGAACACATTGCAATGCAAACAGCAATAACTCACAGAGAAATGCGCCTACGATAACGAAACTTGGCAGAGCAGCAGCTGAAAGCCGCACCAAGAGGCATCTAGCGGCAGAATCTTGTACTGTTTTTGGTTTGGACAGAATATTCAAATTTTCGGATATTTTGCATAGCACCTCGTATTTAGATCTACAACACAAACAAACTCAGTCACTCAGAGAATTTTGTTACTCTAAACAGCACACAACACCAATGCACAAAGCAATCTACATGGCTGAGACAAAATACACACCTTTAAATCTGAACAGCATACAGAACACTTAAAACGTTCCTATAACATGCACTAAGCTTCATTCATGGCTCAGAAAGGAATTACAGAGCAGAAAAATTACAGAGAATCCTTCTGACTCAATCAGACGCACATTGATAGAAAAGCATTGAACTTTTGAAGGGAGTCTCTGGAGAAACTGAAGGAACCATAATTGTCATACAAAATCGGGTTTTCTCACGAAAAGCTACAAAAATCACATTATCAAAGACTCAACTGGTGGGGCTTGCAGGAAATACCATATCGCAAAGGGAACCATCCAATACGTCATATTCAGCTGCAACGAGGCCAACGAGAAATACAAGGCCCTGACGCGGAAAAGTCGCCTGACCAAAGCAGTCCGACCAGCAAATCAAACTTTTATTGTTTTCAACAAACGAAAAAATACTGATTATTAAAAACCAAGATGGAAACAATGAAGGTTACATTGGTACTCGAACTTTTATAGTCAGGTGACTTTCCCGCATCCAGGCAACACCTCCTATAGAGAAGGCCTGCGGACAAAAGGTGTATACATTGTTACATCATCATCAAGCGGCTATTGTTATCGTATTTCTACCAATAATAAGCCCTAAATTTGGCCGCTTGATATATTATTATTATTATTATTATTATTATTATTATTATTATTTTATTTTATATTGTAATTTTATTAATATACAATATAGTATCATCTTACATATAATTTTACTTACATAGTTATCGTATTCTTTTGTTTTTGCTTAATAATTCTTTTATTTTCTCTTCTTTTAAGTATTTGAATGAATAATAAATTTCTATCTATTAATTCGGCATTATTTAAAATCTTTTGTGGGCAATTTGTTTAACAAAAAAATAACAAAAATTTTCAATGATTATTATTTCCCTATTATCATTAACTTCGTATATTACACTGCTTTGCAATGAAATTGCCCCACCCACAAGGAGATATCCGAATGAGCCAAAAGTACGTATACAGCAAGAGATACATCTGAACACACCTTTATTACATTATGGAGCCAAGACGTGCACTCGTTTGTACAGGGTGTCCGAACGGAAAGCGGCATCAGTAGGTTGTGGCACCACCTCTAGCGGCGATGCATTGTTCCAGCCGCAGATGTAGGGGATCATACAGGTGGCGAATGTCATCTTGGGGTACGTCTGCCCAGGCCTGATGAACCTGCTGTGTCAGTTCATGGAGATTTCGGGGTGATCGTAAACGACGTCCCACCATATCCCACACGTGCTCAATTGGCGATAGGTCTGGGGACCTCGCGGGCCATGGCAGGCAGTTATCATCATTCAGACATGCCATGCTCATGTTTGCCGTGTGCTGTCTGGGGTTATCCTGCTGAAAGACTGCGCCGGGTATGGTGTGCAGAAAGGGCAATAATACGGGTTGCAGAATCTCTCTTTTGTTTCTTCATAATTTCCGGTTTTTGTTGCTTAATAAAATGTGTTCTGCATATTTGGTGTTTCTTAGTGCGTTTTACATGTTCTTTGAATCTAGTTTCTAAATTTCGATAAGATTTTCCTATATAAATTTTGTTACATTATTTGCATTTAATTTCATATACCCCACTTTTTGTTCTTTTTCTATAATTTCTCTTTTGTTTTCTAATAAGTTTTGGACCTAAAGGCTACTATTATTTCTTTCTTTTGAAATATTTTTTTAATTTTGTAACTTATATTTCCTTGAAAAGTTAAACATATTCTTTTCTTTTCCTTTTCTAAGTATTTGTATTATTTTGTTGTTTTTCTCTATTTCTCTTGCTATATTAATGATCGTTTTATTTATGTGATCTTCCTTGAATCCATTTCCAATTTCTTTTATTATTTCTAATTCTTTTTCTCTATAGTCTTCTTTTATATGGTATTTTACAGCTCTATTAATTAGATTTCTAAGCATTCAGTTTTTGCGGCTCCATGGTTGGTTTGAATTTTTATGTATACGGTTTATTGTTGTTTTGGGTTTTCTGTAAATGTTGTATTCTAATTTTATTTAATTGTTTTCTTCTTTTTTCTCTATCGTTATATCTAAATAATCTACAATAAAATAATACAGCTTTTCAAACTGGTGTGTCGTTGTGGCAACTCCTGATACCTTGGCATAGAAAGAATTGGGCTGCTTTTGTGGCCAATGCAGCACCATCAACCCCCTCCAGAAGCATTTTTAAGGGGCCCGAACAAATGATAATCACTGGGAGCCAGGTCTGAACTATAAGGTGCATGGGGCAATACCTCTCAACAAATTTTGGCAAGCCTTTCTGCTATCAAATTCGCTATGTGAGGCCGGGCATTGTCATGGACAAGAATGAGATTTCCAGACAACATCCCGGGTCTTCTCTTATGAATGGCATTGCATACAGCACCCTGAAGCAATTTGTAGTAATAACGGGTATTAACTGTGATGCTTTCATCAAAAATGGCTTGCTCGATGGGTGTGATTTTCACTGATGTGACTGCAGTCAGACGTGCATTGCAATATTCAGCAATCCTCTGGTCCTCTGCCAACCTGATTACACTTTTCCCCACCACACTGCTCCCTATACTATTTTCAGAGTCTTCTCAAAATCTCAGCATGTTTAACGCATTTAAGAGAAGCCTGCAGCGAGCCGGAGCACAAAGGGCCGTTACGGGAGAGTGAAGGCTTCAGCCAGCCCTGTTGGAAAAAGTTAATGCGACAGGAGCGGAACGAGTCGACAGGTAACGGTAATGTTAATTTGCTCAAATATTCTCCTTCACAAGAAATTTGATTTTACAACTCTGTTCCACAGCTACAGAGACACTCTTTGATGCCAAGTTTGCTGCAGGTGCTGCGCATGTGTCAAAGTTGTCACGCCGAATACGGGATACTCAAAAAGAATTATGTAACATTCCCTAAAAAATAAAATCGAGAAATAACTCGAGCAGATTATATACATGCACAGAAGTCTAGGTCAACCTTGAACAACATTTGTAATAATCTAAAAAGAAATTTCCATATAGATTTTCACTAAAATAGTCCGTGGGTTTACTTTAAAATGAACAAGGTTAACTTTCCCAAGTGCCACCTTAAAATTGAAAACAAAAAAAAAATAATAAAAAAATAAAATATTCCGTACTATTTTAGTGTTAAGGTGATGGTAGCAATACTGGAGCTGAGCTTCAGGCTTATATAATTAAATATACATGATAAAGGAAAGGGAAAACTTCATAATGTTGATTCTAACTGGTTACCACGAGTCCTAGCTTGTCACCTCTACCAACTGAGCAATCATGGACACCGTTACAGCTAAGCTGTCTCAAGTGTTCTAAACACTGCTAAGTAGTCAAAATGGAAGCCCAAAAATAGGGCAGGCTCGCGGATTGGGAAAATCTCTTTTCAAAACCATCAGCATGATGACAAAACTTCAGTGTAAATACTGAAAGTATGTCTCAAGTTTATACTTAAATATAGATGAAAAAGAGGCAAAAAATTTCTGCGACCTGGATTCGAACAAGGGACCATGAGTCTCTAGCTAGTCACCGCTGACACCGCTATCCAGATGCCCACCCTATCATTGGGCTTCCACTTTGACTGCTTAGTAGTCTTTAGGACACTCTGAGATAGCTTAACCGTACTGGTGTCCGAAATGGCCTAGCTGGAAGAGGCGATGAGCTAGAGACTCATGGTCCCTGGTTCGAATTAAGGTCACAAAATGTTTCCTGGCCTGTTTTTATTTATAATTAACTAGCAGAGGACCGGGTGTTGCCCAGGATAATTACGCTTGTAGGTAAAGAGAACAACCTCAAAAAGCTAAATTAAACCTCCAAATTGGTTAAATAATAACTCAATCACTACGATATAGAGCGAAGGAACTATCCATTCTAAGAAAAATCCGAAAGACAGGAATTTACCTCTTCACTGAAAAATCATGTGATAACCATCGCCTCTTACTGTGGAAGAGGGAATGAAAGGAATGCTCCCGTTGATTGATTACTTGTGTTACCTGATGCTCAGAAATGGCATTACATGATAATGTGAGCGAACACCAGAGACGATCTACATGCACTGTAACTGATTCAATGGTGTCAAGTTAAAGTGAGAAAATCAATTTCAAAAATTAGGAAAGGAATAAAACACCTTCTAAATAATTTCATTTGAAGGTGAAACAAATAACCATGTTTCTGTCCAAGTGACAAGTTCACCTAAGAAACAAAAGCAAATGACCATTTAAGATAGCTGGAGAATACTATTCTTATTAGAACAAGTTCAAAGAATTTGCTTGATGTTTGTAGGAGCCTACCAACAACTATAGTCAATTCTTTTCCAACTTCATAAAAATAGGAATAACTGATAATTGGAATGTTCAATGCTACTTGTATAATAAGAAAGAAAACAAAGAAAAATGATATAACAGTCAACTGTAGCAAACACTGCAATGCCTATTATGATGAAAATCTGTTCTTTCTTATTTTTAAAATTTGCTCTTGAACAATGTATAAAAAGATCCTAGACAATGATGATGTCACAAAAGTAAAAAGATAATATCATACCTCGACTACTACATAAAACCAAGGAATTAAAGAAATTAACAGAGATTTAAACATAAAAGCCCATTTCAATGAAAAGTCTTACAAGTCAGAATTTTTTAAATAAACGTTATTTTTATTAACTGCAAAAGGAGAGAAACTGCATGACTCATGCATAGACCAATAGACTAGAATCACATATTAACAGTCCTTCCTTTTTTTTTTTTCTTTTCTAATGATTTTTTTAGATCTCGATAACCCATGAAATCTTTTTTCACAAAGCGTACTGTCACATTTTTGTTTTCACCTTTCTTGAAATGCCAATTTCCATCAACTCAAAATGCCTGTGATAAAGTAAATTACATGATAATTAATAACAGGGAAGTACAATGACAAAAAAAAACCTTTAACAACAGTGTGAACCAACTGTAAAACAATCTAGAATATACAAAAAGTGTGAATAATTTTATAATATTCTATTTTGATGTATAAAAGATGAAGTCTGGAGCCATTGTGAAAGGACAATAGCTACCACAGAAGAGCCTTGAAAATGCTCCAGACAAAGATGTTACATCAAATATTGATAGAGACAGGAAGGACATGTTAACCATCCATGTAGTACTGCCTATTCAGAAGTACTGCTATTACTTAGAAGAGAAAATGAGCACTTCACTGCTTGAAATTCCATCTGTATGCTTCAGTTGTATAGCTTCTGGTTTCCCTAATTTAATCATGGAAAATGTAGTAACTTTAACCAAATCTCCCATTAGTGGATTATTTTGAGATAAAATGTTTCATATGGACACAAACATACATTATGAAAGTGCCAAAATAACGGAATTGCTAACATGCATCATAAACAATGCCATTAAACATAATGCATTGGTAATGACACACATTAACCAAACTTAAGTTTAAATTTCAACGTGACTCATGCATAAGCAGAATGTGTATTTTAGCAGCCCTTTTAGGAGATAAAAAGAAAAAAACCAACAAAAAAACAAACTCTACTTATACACAAGTAAATATCTGAATCTGACAACTATTAATTCTGAAACAAAGGATATATATTTTGTACATTTTCAAACTAATCAATTTTGTATTTGAGAATGAAGTAAAGATTTAAGTTATTTAAAACAATAATATTATTATTAAATAATGGCCCATTTTTCTTTTGGCTTATATTATCATCAGGGTCAAAATTTAAAGAATAAAAACAGTATAGATGAACTAATCATATGAACAGAAATGGTATGAATTGGTCTCTGGGCAACAATAAGGAAGACAGAAATGATGTCAATGAAGAGGTAATATCGTCGTTGTCAAACCAATATTTACTATGTGTCAAAAGTAAACTTTTGAGATATTGAAAAAAAAAAAGTTATGTAAAATTTTGTATGAAGGTGAATTTTAAAAACACTTTCAAATTAAAGTTATTGATGTTAAACGTAATATCATTTGCTTTCTTAGCATTGAAATGTAACAATTTAATACTGTCACATTGCAGTTTTTATTTGACAATATTCTAGCTGCTGCACATAGCATATTTTATAAAGTGGTCATGGTTCGCCATATAGTGGTTATAAGCACATAGCAGTTCTTTTATATGCAAGTTTGGTTACTGAACTCGTTGCAAGGGTCAAAATATTGAAATCTCAAAAAAGTGCACATAGCATATATTGGTTTGACAACGTCGATATACAACTTCCCTAATGATATCAATTGTACAAGTAAAATAAATTAATTTAAGAGTAAAATAAAAAAAATAATAACATAAAAAATAATTTACAAATTCTTAATAAACTATGAAATAAAAAATTTCAGAAATGATGAAATAAATAAATAATAAAATAGTACAGTAAAATCTCGTTACAACGTACCTCACATTAACGTACATCTCAGAATAACGTACAAATTTCAAATCCCCGTCCCAAACGTAGGTATTTTAATGCTAAAAAGTTTCAGAATAACGTACCTCACTTTAACGTACATTTCAGAATAATGTACTAATTTTACAATCCCTTGGTAAAATTATCCCTTCTGTATAACGTACATCGTTCACATGTCTTGCTCTGATTGGTCAATGCAGCCCATGCGAAAGTTGCAACTGGGCCAATGGGCTAATTAAGCAGAGTTCACATTTCATTGGTTGGTCAGTGTAGCATATATAAACCCGGAAATCTCTGCATGCTACTCAGTCCCAAAGAGGGCATTGAGCATGTTGAAGTCATTACTCAGAACTATTTAGGAATGGAGGTGGCCTCTATTCTCATCAAGGACCTCACGATTGGCTGGGTTAAGTTTGTTGCGCTGTATAACTCTCCGGGGCATGCCATTGACCCCTGTGATCTCGACGAGTTGCTCTCTGGTAATTTTCCTGTTGTTTTGGCAGGCGATTTAAACGCGAAACACCCTCGCTGGAATTCCAGATGCATTATTCACGATGGTGCTATTTTATATGGTTACATTCAGAACCAGCTGGACACTGTCGCTATCGGTCCAATCAAACATACTTATTATTATGATCATTCGCCCACGAGCGATGTCCTGGATATTGCTATTCTCAGGGGTCTCTTCAAACCGTTCAATATATTCACTGTGGACGATTTAACATCAGACCATCTTCCAGTTGCCCTTAACTTCGGTGGCTTAAATATGGACATACTGAATCGGCTTCCTATAAGGCGGGATTGGAAACTCTTTCGAGACCTTCTTAAAACTAGCAACAGCTACACAGCGAGTGCCTCCAACACCAAAGAAATCAATGATAGAGTCAAAGACATTACCAGTAATACTAACAATGCGATGTCTGCTAGTGCTTGCCCTATAAACCCTAAATATCCTGACCATCTCGATCTTCCTCCAAGTATTAGGCAAAGTATTGCAGAGAGGAATGCCTTCCGAAGACTTTGGCAGCGTACACGTGATCTCATCTTTAAGAGAAAGTATAATAGGCTTTCGAGGAGGGTCCACGAAAAAGTAAGAGAGCTATTAGTGCAAAAATGGACTAGCAAATTGAAGAATCTCTCAGTTCATGACAACTCGCTCTGGACTATGATTAGAGCTCTTAAGTGTAAGAAAACGAAATTCCCACCCCTGTTTTCTCCAGATGGTACTACTCTTGCTACTACAGACCAAGATAAAGCTCAATTAATTGCTGAGTCACTTAGCGATCAATTTATCACCCCAATTCCAGATACTCCGGACGGAGAGCATGCAATCAGCGAGTTTCATGATGTGTGTTCCAATTTTTATGAGGAAATTGTGGAAATCATCAAGAAACTCAAGAATAAGAAAGCCCCTGGAATGAATGCCATCACAAATAATGCACTTAAAAACCTACCTTCCAACCTGATTCTTGACTGCTGGAAACTCGGATATTTCCCTACTGGCTGGAAGGAATCGATTATCCCAAGCATTCCTAGACCAGGTCTTAACCCTTCATTGCCTGCAAGTTACAGGCCCATCAGCCTTTTACCAACTATGTCTAAGGTTCTAGAGCAGACAATTCTTAAAAGATTCAATGAATTCTGCTGTGCCAATGATCTTATTCGTGATGAGCAGTTTGGTTTCCGTACGGACCACTCCTGCCAAATGCAAATATGGTGGCTTGCTGTCGACGCAAAAAAACTCTCTTAACAAGTCTCTATATGGTAACATTATCTTTCTAGACATTTGCAAGGCCTTCGATCAAGTTTGGCGTGATGGTGTCATTTATAAAATGATAAAATGTGGATTTCCAGATGACCTTATCATGCTGGTCTGCTCATTCCTCTCAGACAGGTCTTTTCGAGCTAAAATTGGTGACTCCCTCTCCCAATCATGTGTGGTTAAAGCCAGTGTTCCACAGGGGTCAGTTCTGGGACCAGCCTTGTTCAATTTTTTTATCCAGGACTTTCCCAAACCCGACAAGTGTAAACTGTACTTCTACGCTAATGATGCGGCCATCTTAACCTTTGCCCGTATTCCTGCCCATGTCATCTCTCGCTTGCAGAAAGCACTGCATCTTTACAAAACATGGTTCAACAGAGGGAGGCTGAAGTTAAATGTGGGCAAATGCAAGGCTATGTTCTTCACAAACAAACACAGAAACCCCCCAGGTTTGCTTACCCTGTATGGAAATAAGCTCGACTGGGTCAAAGAGTATAAATATCTTGGTCTGGTGATTGATTCTAGGTTCACCTGGAATCAACATGTTTCCTACGCGCTGAATAAGGCAAAGAGGGCCAAATTCAGTCTGATCGCGTTGCTTGGTCGTAACAGTGCTCTTGACATTGATAACAAGCTGCTCATCTACAAAATGATCATCCGCACGATTTTGCTTCATGGTATGCCAGCTTGGGCTTGTGTGTGCAAAACAAGGTGGAAGGAGCTGCAGACATTCCAAAATATTACTCTGAGAGCAATTGTGAAACTTGATCGTAGAGTAGCCAACAATAATGTCGTCCATGAGGATCTAGGGATGACGCATATTGGCAAGTTTGTACAGGATACGATAACGACTATGCTCCCGAAGATGCTTAATCAAGGAATCAGTTGGGTGTCTGAAATTCACAACCCTTCTGACTACAGGAAACGCTTAAAACATCGCTTGCCCAGCCATGTCCTGGAAGTTAACTTCGACGATGTCAGGAATGTTATCTTCCCCGATTTTTGGATAGCCTAGTTCGCCTCTGGCTCCCCCTCCCCTTTCTATGACAATCTTCAATCAACCTTTTTATCCCCAGAATGAGGGGAATATTCTTCAATCATCTTGAGCAGGACCTTCGGGGTTTTTTTCAGGCTTCTCACCTATCTCAGTGTAATTTCCCTGGTCTATACATGTGACGAGTGAGTTTGGGAGCTCTGCTTCAGTACCACTCGCATTGTTTCTTCCACTCCACTGCTCGATTGTCGATTGTCGCATGCTATTCAGTCGGGATTCAATTTTGCTGCAATAAAATGCATTCATGTAATCTTATGTTTTTCTATGAATATATGCATTGTTCACAAGCCCTATGTGAAAGTCGCTATGTGCAAAGTCTTTCATTTTTGAACTGCAATTTTTCATCTTTGAACTGTAGGCGCTGCAATGCCTCTGGTGTGTGGTGACTCGTTTGCGGGCAGACGTTATCGTACTCCAGAAGAGGGTCCAAAGCTGTCATTCAATCCTGGTGTCGACAACAACTCTGGAATTCCTCTCTGACGGGTTCACCCAACTGGTCACGCGTTGGTACAATGCGTGGAAAGGGATGGGGACTATGTCAAAAAGTGAATAGTGCATTACATAGAGGACAAATGTGAGTATAAGATACAAAAAGAATTTTGAAAATCGGTTAACAAATAAAAAAGTTACAGCCATGGAGACCTTATTTATCAATCACCTCTCGTAGTTAATAAAATACTAATACTGCTTTGAAATTCATTTTATAAGGTTTATCTGTATATTATTTTAATTTTACAATTTTATTTTATTTTATTTTATTAAACAAGTATTTTTAAAGCGTTAATGCTGTTAAACTTACATTGAATGCCATGCATTATAGAGTAATTGTCAACATATTAGATACTCATGCCATCTGGCAGTGTCATCACTCATCATATGTAGCAATATTCTACATGCAAAAATTTAGAAATGACTCTTGTAGATACTACAGTTTAATCCAAAAATTCTATCTCTAATCATCAGGTAGACAACATCAGTTATTTAGATTTTAGTAATATTCTTTAATCACTTACAAGGGAATCCCTCTGACATAATATCCACCAAATTGAAATATGTTACTCAATTGAAGCTACAATAGATGCTTGCAAAATAAGAGAGTGCGAAATTTTGTTTCTTTCAAAATAAACCACGAAAACGAAAAAATTTGAGCACACACAGTCATACAAGGACTCCATTGTTAAAGTGATCTATTAAAGCGCTTAACGGAACTTCTTTCTTCCACTACTCACAGCAATAAGCACGAATCCACTTCAGATGAAATAGACAGCAGCAGACTGCAATTGAATGGCTTCTCAAGTTTCTAAACAAACTTAGTTTTTAAAAATAGATTATTACAATTAGCTAATTGCCTTCCAGTACAAAATGTCTGTAGTAATTAATAACAGTTTCCTTAATCTATTATTTCATTTTATTAAGTAATTCGGTAATCAAACACGGGGCTGGCTTCATGTGCAACGTCGAGTAATACGTTGCTTTGGTGAGCAGGTATGTATCGCGGTGCATTATAATTTTAAATAAAAATAGTATTCATGGATGCCTACCTCATCTTATAAATTATTTCGAGACGAATAATTGTACAGCAAAATTAAGGTTTTATGCTTAATAACAGTGCTCTAACTGCAAATCTTTGGCGATCGTCGCTAACAAGTTCGCTTCCCCTCTTTCCGCCATGTTTATTGAACTCTGCACACTTCCAGAGCGCTTCACTGCCACGCAACGCTATTGTTTCCATGGTGTGCTTGCGCGCAAAAAAAATGCTATATGGAGTTCCCTTGTTAGTACAAAAATTAGAGGAAAAGACGGTAATGTGATCCCTGCTGATAAATTGCACCCTTTCCCCAACCTAATAAATCAACTATTAATGCCAAGCAGGAAATAGGCAAAACATCCAATAAACCAATCACTTGTTGCAAAATTTAAGATACAGAAATCGCTTCCGTTGACCGTTCTGTCAGTATAGTGCTGAACCCATCAATGCACAACAGGTACAAACGTTTTTCCTTGTCAAACATTTTTTGGTTTAATTATCAGGAGCTTTAGCATAAAAGCTATTTATAAGAATGCACCCTTGGTCTGTACATTTATCCAGTCGTCCGTCCAGCCGGCTGTCCGCCATTTGCACGATAACTTGAAAACGGATTAACTTTTTCAAATTCTGTTTTCAGAATTATGATCATCAGAGACTTAGCTCGGCCATATCAACTTTTCAGAATTTTTCGTAGACCCCTTTAAGTCAAATTCACGTGGTAAAACAGTGACTGTAAAGAATACCAAGATGATGGCATGTCATATAACAATCAATTTGTCAAGAAGGAATATATTGTAACTTTCTGTTCATCTTTTAAGCATTACTGACATCGCTGCGCGCACGTGAAATTGCTTTGTCGACACACGATTGCTCAAGTGCTCATAATTTAAATTATTAAGTGCTCATAATTGCTCATTATTGGATTTATAATTTCAGCCTGTCCCCTTCATAATTTCTACATTTTTTGAAGTAGAAGGTTGAAATTCGGAATGTAGCTTACCACGTGCATGTTCATCTGCACTATTTAGTTTGGTTTTGATTGGTAGACTGGGGTCGGAATTACGGGGGTGGGATTCTGAGAGGACAACATCTACGTGTAATTTAGGTACGTAAAGGCGTGAAATTCAGTATCCAGATTCCTCTAGGTAAGATCTACATTACTATGAAGATTTTTGATTAAAAAACTTGGGGAGAGGTAAAAAGTGTAGATAAAGTGGTAAAAATAGATGACTGCAGGATCTGCTACATGCCTTACCCTACTG
>JAHWFO010093697.1:363221-378823 GCA_023313115.1 Rhysida immarginata
GTTAAAATGACTATATAATGTTAGGCCTATTGTTAAAAATGGCTAATTAAAGTTAGGCCTAGATTTAAAAATGATGTGAGTGTGGATAGAATCAAAGGTATTTCCATTGTATATTTAAACCAACTGCAAGTAAAAGTGAAATATGAAATTTAAAATCACATCTGCGTCACAGGTAAAGTTTCTTGGAATGCTTACAAGATTTTTCCGGACAATGCTTTGCAACAATGATTAAGAAGGAATGAATGGTAACTTTGATTAAGAAGGGGTGAATAGCTCTAGCAGTGGAAATATCATAGGCGAAGTAGATTAAAACATTTGGACGTGCAAGCATTTCATTTCTCATTTTGCGCGTGTTTGGAAAGATTCGTGTGGACGCTGCAATCGAATACATAAATTGACATGCTATTTTCGCCATTATGTATATAAAATAGGACTATAATATTAAACAACAAATATTTATATTCTTCTTTTCAGCATATTTGAAAATCGTTTTACGAGTTATATTCTTGTTGGTATAGAAAAATTATGAAATGAATTAGTCATGTAAAAAAAATTTAGAAACACTATCAAAGTGGCTTTTTAGTCATGGATACTCACTATAAGTAGAAATAAAAAAAAATCTCTTGTCCACAGACATTAGACCTATTCTTATGTATTTGCTCTGGTTTGGTGACGTAAGATTAAGAAGTATACTGTTAAGGCCAGGCTAGCCTCCCTTTAAAGGTTGGCCTGCCTGGGTATCAAGGGCGATGTTTCAACCACACCAACCGGGGCTATGGAAGTTATTCTTTCTCTCACTTCCTTGGGAATCGCTAGGAAAAGTTCTTATCGTCTGGATAATTAAGGGCTATAGGTAGATTTCCTTGGGCCAAAATCTCATACCATCATTAAAGTAGATTATGACCAGTAATATTTTGCAAATGCTTTCCGAGACTGCAGAAACTTGTACCCTCCCTGAGCTCTCTAGCAAGGTCATCATAGACCCCGTGGTAGAGCAGAGAGGGGGGAGTCAGCATTTTCCTAAGGGCACCATTATTTGGTATACGGATGGCTCCGGACATCATGGATACTCTGGCCTGGGCATTTATTGTGGCAAACCAAAAACCCTTCGTTTTCGTCGACTCGGTCGTTGGGTCACAATTTTCCAGGCAGAGATGTTAGCTATTATTGACTGTCTACAGATATGTATAGATAAACTCTATGTTCGTAGAAAATTCTTCGTACTCAGTGACAGTCAGGCGGCCCTAAAGGCCATTAAATCTTCCAAGAAAACTTCTAAAATTACCTTGGAGTGTCGTCATCTCCAGAATTGCGCTACGCTACTGTGGATGCCTGGACATAAAGGTAAAGTTGAAAATGAGGTCGCAGATACCTTAGCAAAACAAGGTGCCAAGTCAGCACCTGTGGTCCTGAACGTTTTTGAAGTATTTCCAAACAAACTGCAATCTGTGAGATTAACAGCAACGCTTATCAAGCGATGACGAAAAGGTGGGAACAGACCACTGATCAAGGACATGCTAGACACATGATTAAGAAACCTATTCAGAGTTTAACAACTAGTATTGTGCAGCTTAGTAGGAATAAACTACGGGTTATCATGGGCTTTCTTACAGGTCATGATTTACTACGAAAATATTTATATAGAATGGGATCCTTTGGGAGAAACCACTATGATCAAAGTGTAATTTGGTGGACGAAACAGCCCATCATATTCGTTCTGAATGTGTCACACTGGCACATATTCGTCGCCTCACGTTAAATTCTACTTTTCTTGAGGACATTCACCAAGATCCAGTTGGCAGTCCGACTCATTTTCTTGGCGAGTCTGGCTTCCTATAGGTTCTTTAGGTTTTTGGGGTCTTGGCACAAAATTCGCTCATTGGAATAAGTGCGTAGGTAATCTCTGCTTTTTCACCATTGATTAACCTACCTGCTCTTATAAAATAAGACCCTGTCTGACAAATTATCTCGAAGGCAGAGTCCATCCCAAGGCGACGAATACAATGAACACCAAGCAAGGGAGAGACAACAACAACATTGGAATAGGCAGGGGGGTTCCGTAGGCTAGTCCCGTTGCTTACTAAGCCTACCCATGTATTGACATCTCCATTTTCTTTGGCCGTACTGGCGCTGTAATCTCCCAGGAATGGCATTCTCCATCAGCGGGGCTGATTGTAAGGTGTATCATCAAGACGCAGTGTTTGATTACTCATACACCGCAATTTATTCAACTAGAGAGGATTCTGGAGCTAGTTGAATCTCATGCACTAAGTCGAGATCACTCCCCATTGGCTCAGCTCCCGAGTTTGTCCGATGATTGGCTTCTTGCTGACCAAGTCGCTTTCTAGTAGGTTGGGACTTCTTAATGCGATCAGGTGGGAAAAGATGAAAACATTGCAGAATAAGCACGTTATTGCACCAAACACTTCACGAACGACGACAACAAGGCGAAATCGGAACACGCATTTCAGTGTTCAGATGAAGAAACGAACCAAACAGGCAATGAAAACAAGTACATAAAATAATGAGCTAGGCTTACAAAAACAACAGAGTGCTATAAAATTCGCTAGATAAACGACAAACTCACGTGACAAATCATCACAATATCATGTGTTTTGATTACTTATTTGCTACTTCTCTAACTAAACTTTAATCTGTGTAATTCTGTATCTAACTGGAATATGACCTATGTTCATATGATATCTTTTGCTCAACTGTACCTTCCCCCAAAAATAAACAAATTTATAGAACATTGGGGGGGGGGGCTTGCTCCAGTCCCACTGCCTCGTTACTGCAGTGCCAAGATGGCCCTATTCCCTTTCTGTAAGAAGGATAAAAATATTTTAAAAATAATTTTGACCTAGTCCGATCACAAATACTGGGCAATGTGGTCTAATCCATAGTCATTACTTCAATTTATCTTATAGGTGTTCAACGGGGTTTACAAAAGGATGATTACGATCTTTAATAGAGATTTATTCTGTGAATGGGGGAGGTTACGTTCATGTGCCCATGCCGAAACATCTAAAGCGATGCTGTTACATCCATATTGCTGTGTTTCATCAGAAAGCAGTAAATGTCATGAAAAAAGGTCTCCGAAAATCAAACCTTATTGGAAAGAGTATATTACTCCCCTTTCTGGCGCTAATTAAAGCTATTCTGCTTTAATTTAGTACTGAATGGAAAAGTAAAATCCCAGGAAGGCTTAATTCCAACTGGCAAGAAACAGCAAAATCCTTGAGTTCCCACAAACCACAGGTCATTTGAAAAGTAAAGCAGCTTGTCCCGTGTGAAAGTCCAGCAACCCAAAGAGGGATCACAATATAAGAACTTCACAGGCTACCGTAAATAAAATAATAAACAAAGATTTGCAACTGGAAAAGCATCACAAGAGTCATATTCACAAATTGCTGCCACAACACATTGCAGAAAGGAAGAGGAACTGTCGGAGGCTCTATGAGGTTTATCTCACAGCGGAATGATGGAAATGTTACTTTGGATGAAGCCTATGTCAACCTGAACGATTATATTAAAAAGTGGTCTAAAGAATGTAAGATAATTTTTAAAAAGGATAGCCTGTACAATGACAAGCTCATGATCAGAAGCACGGACAGAAGCTAAGATAACTCCCTTTATTATCAGCAGCATGTTCTCAGTCCAATTTTCATGAGTATATCCCGACATTGTATGGCGAGGACAAGAGTAAAGTTTAGCTCCATCAAAACAAAGCCTATAGCCATACGCCTAACTCGACCATTCATTTTATGTTGGAAACTAGAATTCATGTTATACCCTTTCATGATACCCCTCTCAAGGTCAAGTCACCAGATGGATTCTGTGGAATTGGATTACTGAAACGAGCCTCTGTTCAATATCATCAACAACCATTGTAGGTCTCTGGATTAGTACTACTCTGGATAGCAGGTATGGAACAACATCAGTATTGCCGTTCTGCAGACATCTCTTCTACAGTGGAAGATATGGTGCAGGGCAATAGTCTACCACCAGAGTCACCAAATAGAAAGCTGTCACTGGTAGAGAAAGGCATTTTCTTTGTAAGCTTTCTCCTCCAAATTGTTACCATAGATCGTAATCAACCTTCTGTATGTTGGAGTTCTATGAACTGGCCTATCTATTGGAGTTCTATGAAATTTCTTCAAGGCCCATCTCCTCAAACCATCCCCGTGCACATCTTTGCTTTGTGACAAAGAGCACTGTCATCCAATCATGTTGGTAATGTACGGTCCAATTCCAAATTGTAATGCCAACATTGGCTGCATGGAATTGTCCAAAATGTCATAATAAATTGCAGATATCACAGTTGGTCCATCCAAAACCATGATCATGTTTCTCCATAGAATGATACCACCTCTCCAATTCATAGTGGGCACCAACACACTCAGGCATGTTCTTTGGGGAATTGCCAAACTGAAACTCGAACATTTGATTGCCAGAGGGTGTATGGTCATCCCATAAGATTTAAAGGAAAAGACGAATGCCAATCCCAGGATGGGGGAAGTAGTAAATTAAGCTATTTCTGAGAATTTGTAGCTGGAGAGCTTATATCTTTGAGATCGTTAAAAGGAAAGATAAGTGAAATAAAATTTTCTTCATATCTTATTATGGTAATAATCCATTGGCTCTCATATGCTCCCATTTGTTTTTCTTTATTAAACAATCATTCCACTCGTGGCTCTTGTTATTTTTTACCAATATTCATTGTTCCATAAAACTTTGCTTCCATTCCATGGTGCAGTTTCAATGAGCTTTACACCATTTAAAATATCAATTTGCATTGACTCTGTTGATATAGAGCTTATGGGCAGAAGTCCTTCCTCAGTTTGATTATGCATGGCAAAGGAAACCTAAAATCCCCTCTTCTAACTGTACTTGAAATGGCATTTCAGAACTCTGTAACAACCGGTTCAGCTGAAGACTTCCAACTGCATCGTATCACATGTATTAGCACTCTGCTGTCTGGTATTTTCTTTGGCCTAAAACTTCGTGGTTTCAAGTCTTCAAAACCTGAGATTTCCATTTGACAATGTCATCATTTACATTTGAGCATAATATTAGCAGAATGACAGAAATCTCTCGTATAGTCTTCTTGCATAGATGACAACTCACTGATAATAATTGGAAAATGGTCTTTGGAAGATTTTTTCACGCCATTACCTCCGATATTGATGAATAAATAAAGAAAAATAGTAAAGAAAATTCCACGGCCTGGACTCGAACCAGGGATCTTCGGGTTACCGTCCCGATGCTCTAACCACTAAGCCACCGTGGGCATGGAAGCTGTCGCTATCTAACATGCCCTATGTCGCTATCTAACATAGGGCATAAAATTCCGCGACCTGGATTCGAACCAGGGACCATGCCTATCGCTGGCACTGCTCTTACCAACTGAGCTACCGCGGATATGAACCGCTTTGCTCTTACAAGATATCCAAATGGACTTTATTGAAGCCACATAGGATATTAATTACATATAACCCAGGTCACGGAATTTTTCCTTCCCTTTTCAATTTGTCTTTCAAAATCTTGGAGATGTTTCTTCAGTTATTATCTTATATTTGAGTTATTTTCATCAATTTATTTGATGGTTAAAGGGTAAGGACTATTCCCGACCTTCGAGTCAGGGTCTGTTCTGCCGATTGAGTTGCTACAGTATATACAAAAAGTCTTCACACCCCTGAAAGTTTTTCATAAAACATATCATAAAACATGTGTACATTCTACTAGCACTATTAAATTTTATCACATACCATCACTGAACACCCCTCTTTCAAAAAATATAAAGTACCTGACAGAAAATCTCTGGCCTTCTTTTAATATGCAAATTTTTTCAATATGAGTGGTAAAAAAAGTTATCACACCCATCTGGAAAAGAAGTTAATTTTATTAAATACTTATCGTTGTAAACATTTTAATACTTTGTATGGCCACCTTTGGCATGGATAAGAGCCATGACACGCTTTGGCATGGATTCTACTAAAGATTTAGTAACTGTGGGGTCAATAACCTGCCATTCTTCTGCTATGGCATTCTCAAGTTCTTGTAGACTTTTTGGTCGCCGTCCTGCAATTTTTGGCTTGATAATTGCCCATAAATGTTCAATTACATTCATGTCTGGTGACTGTGGTGGTCAATCCAACACGTTAATTCGCTTCTCCTGGAACCACATCTTTGTCAGCGTTGCTGTGTGTTTCGGGTCACAATCCTGTTTGGAACACAAAATTTCTCCGAAGTTTAAGTTTCCTTGTTGATTGCTGCAAATTCCTTTCTAAGATGTCTTTGTAGGATGCAGCAGTCATTATTCCATTGATGATTTCCATGTTGCCAGGTCCATTGTATGACATGCAAGCCCAGATCATTTTGCAGCCTCCTCCATGCTTCACAGTGGGTTTAATATTCTTTGCCATCTCAGCCTCACCTTTCTTTCTCCACACTTTTGCAATTTCATCTGACCCAAATAGATTCACTTTCGTCTCATCACTGAATATTACTCGCTTCCAATCATTTACTGTCAAACCTTGGTATTTTTTGGCCCAGTTCAGACGCAGTAGCTTATGGCGTTTTGTGAGGAGTGGTTTCCTACGTGGTGTTCTACCGTGAATATCTTTCTCGTGCAACCTATTGCAAATGGTCTGAGTGGAAACATGCAGGTCATGTTCAGTCTTCATTTCGTCATTCAGTTTTGGTGCTGACAGATGGGGATTTTCGGTATTTTTTTGGATGATGCGTCGATCCATTCTGGAGGTGGTGCATCTTTTCCTGCCTTGAACCGGCAGACCTGCCACTGTTCCCCATTTGTTGAATTTTTTCACAATTGATACTACAGTGGATACTGCAATGTCCAATTGTTTTGATATTTTTTTTTTTCCAAGGCCTTTTTTCTTTAGTTGAATAACTCTTGCTCTCAAATCCTTGCTGAGACCTTTTCCTGTCATCCTATAATTATAATGTATTATTATATGCCAGATTCAGTTTTCTAATATACTTACCTTTTGTAATTGGCTTCAAAATTTGCTTCTCAGGGTGCACATACAGTAAAAAATGATCTAACACAAAGGGTGTGATAACTATTTTTGCCACTCACATTGAAAAAATTTGCATATTAAAATAAAGCCAGAGTTTTTCTGTCAGGTACTTTATATTTTTTGAAAGAGGGGTGTTCAGTGATAATATTTGATAAAATTTAATAGTGCTAGTACGGGGTTGTGCATAACCTTTTGCTAGGGGGCTGCGACTTAAACCGCAGCCTTGTAGCACACTCTTATGACGCTTCGGCAGAGAGTAGTTCATTGTGCGTCTATTGGTATCAAACAAATATGGCTGGTTTAATAAATGACAGTGAAGAGCAGCGTTTCATGGATAGAGTTCGTGCAAATGCATATCGAGAGGCAATGGAAGCAGGTGCGTCTTTTATTAATCGCAAATGGGTTGCGAACAAGTTAAACCGATCGGATAGATGGGTGACGGACAATTGGAAGAAAGGTTATGATAACTGCCATGCCGAATTTGCTGAGGGTAGGCTCGAGAAATTATCACAGGAAAGCAAAAACATCATTGCTAATAACAGTGGCAAAAGACGTCGCAGCTGTGTCAACGTTGCACAAGAAATTAAAGCCGAAACGGATGCGTGCTGTTCGAGAAGTAGGTGGTGGCCACACTAAATATTGATGTGATAAAAGCAGAAATAAACGTACTTTTTGATTATCAACCGCAGAACATTCCACTTAGTTTTGTTTATTTTCCAGACCCCTAGCAAAAGGTTATGCACAACCCTGTAGAATGTACACATGTTTTATAACATGTTTTATGAAAAATTTCCAGGGGTGTGAAGACATTTTGTATATTCTGTACGTGGCTTCAATGAAGTCCATTTGGATATCTTGTAACAGCAAAGCGGTTCATATCTGCAGTAGCTCAGTTGGTAAGAGCAGTGCCAGCGATAGGCATGGTCCCTGGTTCGAATCCAGGTCGCAGAATTTTTCCTTCCCTTTTCAATTTGTCTTTCGAAATCTTGGAGATGTTTCTTCAGTTATTATCTTATATTTGAGACGAATTTGTTATATGCGGACTTCAAATGTTTCATTCCTAGCCTCTTCTTAGTATTTCTGTCATTTTGATTATGTATGTGTTATTCAATCACATTTTTTCCGTTGTCCCCCACCATTAGTCCTCTTTTTTGTCCTATCCCACCATGTCCTCTATTCATTTCCAGCTTCCCATTCGTTCCCTTCAATACTTACTTCCCCCTCCCCCCTTACATTGTCTCTATAAATAAAGCACTCCTTTCATTACTTAGGGTAGTTCTCTAATATTCTCCTTGCCTTGACAAAGGGTAGCCTATATCAGAAACGTCAGGTTTTTATTTAGTATTCACTATTTTTAATTTTTTATTTTTGATTTATTTTATTTTTTTATTACTTATTATTTACACTATATTCTAGCAACGAATTATAACTTTCATATCATAATAAGATATGTAAGGTCGAATACGCTTTATTAGATGTGTTTTACGTTGAAGAACTGTGATTACTATATCAGTCATATTATCAAAGTGCATCTTGGCATCAAATGTTTAAATTTTGGGTAAAATTGTTTACCCAAGAAATAATAATTTTGAAATAATTTTGTAAATACAGTTTAAATACACCCAAAATCACCTATCAATAAAAGTCAAATTTAATTATTTTATAACATAAAGGAAATGCAACTAACTCTAATTTGACTTATAATTTTTTTCATAATTTAAGTAGATTTTTTAAATATAATTTTTCAAACAGTTTTCAAAGCTCAAGTCGATTTGAGCTTTGCCTCAATTCACCACTAGGGTTCATGCACTCATGAAGTCACACAGGTTAACATCGTGGCTATCTCTTACAGAATAACTCATCATCTTTGTTTTTTTTTCCAATCATTATCTATCCTTATTTTTGGAAAATCTAAATAAAAATATGGAATCCACTTTCATATTTGATTAATATGTGTTTCGGAAAAAACAAAAGAGTCCTAGCCACGCCGGGGTTATCACCTAGCTTATTTGGTAACATAGCAGATCCAAACATTTCACAAAAACATATTTTGACTATATTCTGTGTGAATGTGAATATTTTGGAACCTGTTCAAGTTAAACTTATAAGATTTAAAATGTGAGTAATTCATACGTGAAGGGTGGGCTTGGCTTCTCATCTTCTTTCTCATCTTATACTTTTGTTTAAACTGTATTTTAGTTATATTTTTCTCAATGTGTGACGATTACATAAATATAAGGGGCACATATATATCGTTAAATCAATTCATATTTAAATATTTAATCAATTTTGTATTGGTCGGTTAACATGCGTTATTATTGATTGATTAACAATTAGACTTATCAGTTTATATATTAATATGGTGTTTATAACATTCTCTTATGTATTTACTTGGTTGTTATGATTTCACTTCTACCAGTGTCAATTTCTTACACGATTAACAGGGGTTGAACGGGTGCCCATATGGGCACAATTAGCATCTCCATGAAATGGGAGATAACACAGAGGCTAAGCCGGCCCTTCATGTAAAAATTGCTCGTTCCTTGTATGTTCAAATGAAGAAATGAGTCGTCAAAAATAGAAATAAAACTCAAGTTTGTTTCAAATTTGAATCTGCATATCAGCATTCTTAAAAAATGGGATACTGTTGCATTTGGCTGATTCGCCATTATCATTCTGTTTCTGAAAGTGAATTAGATATTTTTCCAAATTCATTATCGACTGCCAAAGGATCATAATCATAAGGCAGAAGATTGCAAGCCTAATACATTTTTCTGGAGAGCTTTTTTCGAATTGACCTCAGATTGATCTCGGTCGAATGGTCAGGCTTTAGCAGTCATAACTGCAGGGCTGGAAACTCGTTTCACTCGTATCATGTCATCGATGCCCTCTATAGTTCAAATGTGTCAGATGATTTTTTTTTGCGGTGTTCAGAATATTTGTTGAATTTATTAAATAAGAAAGAAAAGTTTTTGAAATTAAATTATGCAATTATACAGTTTTCTTTAATTATTTACTTAATCTTATACGTAGTATCAAAAAATTTTGATGTCAGTTGCCCTCTAAGGAATTTTATTTCATACATCAAATGTTCATTACATTGAAAACACTTGCTCATTAATTAAAATACTCATCTACTACGAGGGGAGATCAAAAAGTAAGTTGCACTAACTCGCCGCAGGAGCACGCTGTGTCACAACCTTGGGCAAAGCGGAGAAAGGGACATTAACTGCGCAGACGTCGGATAGGACGGTTGCTGTGGTTTCCCGTCGTGTTTTGTGTGACTAGCGGGCTAAAAGCAATGGCGCGTCAACTGGATGTCCACTCCAAACTTGAGGTGCGAGCAGCAATCCGATTTCTATGGGCCAAACGGGTGAATTGCACGGACATTCATCGACATTCATCGTGAAATCACTGCTGTATATGGAAATTGAGCACCAGTGTGATTTTGTTGCACAATAACGCAACACCTCACAAGGCCCGCCAAACGTGCGCACTGCTGCAGCGATTCAAGTGGGAGGTTTGGCAACATCCTCCATACAGTCCCGACTTAGTGCCATGCAACTTTCATCTTTTCGGTAAGCTCAAAATGGAACTCGGTGGACAACGATTCTGAAACGATGAGGAGGTGAAAGCGGCTGTCACCGTGTGGTTACAAAACGCTGGAGGAGATTTCTATGCATCCGGAATTGAAAAGTTGGTTGATCGTTCGGATAAATGTTTAGGGTCTCTTGGGGACTATGTGGAAAAGTGAATCTACATTATATGCTGCTATAGCAGTGTTGCTTTTGTATAGGTGGTGTAATAAATGGCCATACCGTGGAAGTGCAACTTACTTTTTGATCTCCCCTCGTAGCATAGTAACACTTTCTTCTTCAATATCTACAAAATGCAGGATAAAATAGGGATATTATTTTTCACCACATGAAATGATTTAATTACAAAGCACTGTTAAAATATTGCCTAAATTCTAGCATATGTATCGCTCCAAATATGGCATTTAATTGTGGCTCATTATCAGCCTCGATGGGTTGAATTCTATTACTTGATAATGAACTATTTATGTCATTAGATATGCTATCTGGGTCAAACTGAGCAAGACAGCAATACCACCTAGAGAGAAAGCCTGCACATGGAAACATCATACATTGTTACATCACTTACGGTAGGGTATTCTTAATCGTATTTCTACCAATAATAAGCCCGAAATTGTCCCTACGGTAGGTGATGTAACAATGTATGATTTTTCCATGTACAGGCTTTCTCTCTAGGCTGTATTGGTGAAAGTAATTGGCGCATTCGTATCAGCCACTTGTTCATCTTGGTGGTGCAATGTCTCAACTTTAAAATGCTCTTGGAATCCCTCTTTCGATCAGTTTTCCAGTTAACGTTTTCTATAATTCTTCTTCTGGTGTTTATTATGCATAAAATTGGACATTCTGTAATTTTTTCGAAATGTCCACAATTCGAAGACAGATGTCTATGAAACAATTGAGGGCCTTTTATACAGGGTGAATTTTAAGTATACCGACAAACTGCTGGGAGTGGTTCCTGACTGGAAATGGAGTAAAAAAGGTCATATCAACATGTGCGTGTGCAAATCGTCCCGGCACACAATACATGGCTTTTCAGATGCCCCCAGAAGTAAAAATCCAGGGGGTTCAAGTCCGGTGATCAAGCAGGCCATTCAACAGGACCTCCGCATCCTATCCAACATCTGGGGAAGATGTTGTTGAGGTGTTGGCGAACAACAATGTGGAAGTGAGGTGGCACACCATCGTGCCTTCTACCGTGGCAACAATGCATTTCCGGAAACATGTGGTATGAGCCTTTTTACTCCGTTTCCAGTGAGGAACCATTCCCTGCAGTTTATCGGTGTACTTAAAATTCACCCTGTATTTAAGACAGATTAAAATACTGAAGAAATCAAATAGAACATTTTAAAGAGGGCTGGAGAGTTGTGAGCTAAGTCCAACACCACCAAAGGAGAGAGAGAATGGCAGAGATACCGCATGACTTCTACTCTTACCCATTTATTATCATAAATGTTTTTAAGATGAGAAATACAAGTTAACTGTGGATAGTGGCATAATAAAGGACACAATAACCTCTTGTCCATGAAAACAATTTAATCAAATATGGCGTATACATATTTTGGTCTCCTTGAGATTGTTATTCAACACCGAATACTACAGGGATAACAACGGGCTTAATTTATAACATGTCTCCCCCTCAAGCTTCACCATCGACCAATCATAAGTTAACATGGCCAATTAGAAAACCTAAGAGGTTTACACATTTACAACAGTAAAAAGCAAAACAACGACCACCAATCAAAATGCGGTAACATGGACAACAACCCCCACTACAGCTGAAAGACCCAAAACAAAAACCAATCAAAAACTACGGTTAAAAATAATTAAACTAAATCACATGAAATGAAAATTACACACAAAGAAAATTACAGATTCTGAAAAAGTTTTATCAAAATCGAATCGCCTAATGGACCAGAATCGTTGCTTAACAATGTTCAGGGTTCTTCTTCGCTATCTCCAAAGTCTCGTAAGCATCCAGGAGGTGCCTATTCTTTACTGGCCTTAGAAGTCAGAAATCTTGCTTCAGTACCTCATGACCTGTCTCCAACATGTAGTATTCATTTCATAAGCAGCATGAGATTTTGTATTTCATTAACAAAAGCAACATGAGATGCTGGCATCATTTCTCAGACGTAAATCCTGGAAACAATGCCAGCCCCTCAATAACGATTACGATTGTTAGAGGCAATTTACCTCGTCAACAATCACGAAGTATTGCAAACCTTTTGCGCTACAGTACACGCTAAAATACAGACAGTAACCAACAACACGAAAATCAAAACTTATATATTTAAAACTAAGCATCTAAAATAACATGAACAATTGATAACAGGATGTTTTTATAAACAAAAAAAAAACACGCTGACATCGGGATGTCACAATTAATTATGTATTGAATCTGCAAAATTTTCTTTTTTATTAATTTTTACTTTAACACACAAACAACTGAAATTAATAAAATAAATAAATAGTCGCACCGCTATTTTGTGTCCAATTGGGTTCGCCCAGAAAAATTCGACATTGCATCCATAACATTATAGAATATCAAAGAAAGATTGCTATGAGTATTGAGTTATTTCTGTCTATAGACCTTTTTCAGCGGAAGTTGTGCTCGCGCTATCACGTGACTTGGCCGCCATTACGAGATGTTGATTTGAGCGATTAGAGCATTCAGCTTGCCTCAGCTTGAACACGAAGCGTTTGGATTAAGCTTTTGTTCTGGATCAAAAATGACTGATTTATTCACAGATAAGATAAAAACTCATTTAAAATATGAAAATGTTAAATGTTAGCTCATTTATACAGTTAGATTAATATTGACATAAATTTCAAGATTCAGAAATTTATATTTCAGTAAACTTATAGTTTTCGTATAACTTTATTGCACATTTTTTACACAAAATATATGTAGACTATAGATTGTATATTTCTTTTAATACGAGGATTGAGACATAAGTCATGGCAAATATTTTTATGAGAATTCAAGAGTGGATGGAAAATGTGAAATACAGTATACAGATGAAACACAGTATACAGATTCGTTACGTCTTCACTCTCCGCACATCGCGCGATGACTGATCATGCGATTTTTATCAATTTAACTATCACTTCTTAGCCATTTACTGTGACTAGAAAAGGGGGTGTATATCAGTTCGTTAGAGAGGGTCTGTAAAGCCGCAAAAAGCTTCAATCAGTAGTGTGTAGGACCACCCCGAGCTGCTATCACTGCCTCCACCCTACATGGCATACTATCCACAAGTTTATGGTATGTGTCCACAGGTATTGACCTCCATTTCTCGAGGAGTGTCATGGTCAGTTCTTGGACAGATGTAGGGCGAACCATCCTGAATCTCACACGTAGTTCCAATTTGTCCCAAAGATGTTCGATGGGGTTGAGATCAAGACTCTGGGTGGGTCAATCCAGTTCTTCAACCCGCATCTCGTCAAACCAGTCGGATATGAATCTTGCTTTGTGGCAAGGCGCATTGTCGTGCTGGAAGAGGAACGGCCTGTCACCGAAGTGTTCCCACAGTGCTGGAAGTGCCCCGTTATCCAGAATGGTCCTGTAGCCATCAGCATTGAGGTTTCCATCCACCTTGATGAGCGGGCCCAGTCCAGTCCAGGAGAAACACCCTGGGTGTTCACAAGGGTGTCCCAATTCCTTTGATCATGTAGTGTACATCCTGCACTGCGGTTAAGTAAAAATTGATTTGTGGAAAAATAATACGAATACACGGATTCCTTGAGACATATAAAAAATTTTATGTTAATTGCATTCACCCATTTCAGCTTTTCTGCATCATTTTTGGGAAACAAAAATAAAGAAAAAGGCACCAAGCAAGGACAGTCTTCATATTGTAAAGGCGCGTGAGCAACACAAACTTGTTTCTTCCGTTATCGCAATCGAAAATAGTTATTTGAGCAACCTACTACGGCACAGCATGAACCCTGCTTGTTTAGCTTTTCCATCTGAGCACTAAAAACACTAGAAATAGAAAAGGGGTTGCCTGCGAGTGCCGAAATCGTTCTTGTCCCGTACACTCTCTAGCCTGAAACTCTAAAAGTCAACATCTCATAATGGCGGACGGAAGTAGCGCTGCTCTGCCATCTAGCGGCAAAATGCGCGTCTGAAAAAGGTCTATATAAAAAATTATTTCATAAATGGATTGAGAGAGTTGAGGAGCTCTGTTTACAGCATCATCAGCATCCCTCATCAACATGTAACTGTTTCAATAGAGTTGTATTCAGTCGGAGAGCATGGAATCATGTCCTGAATGTAGTATCAGTTTTAGCAGCAAAGATTGCCCTCTCACACAATCAGTTGAGATCTTTATGAGATTTTCTACTATGATTAGATAAACATCATCTATAACTTCTCTAAAATAAGTTACTACATTACAAAGTTCATATGAAAAATAAATTTTCTCTAAATATTACCTCATCAGGGAAAGTACCTTCACTTTTTCAGCAAAAGCTTGAGCAGCTGCACGCCCTAGAAGTTGTATTCTCTTATTTGTTTTCCAATAATTTTTTATATCTCTCCAAAGATTTTAATAAAAGAAATATAATAATTTTTATTTATTTAGATATTTATTAATTAAAAAATAAGAACTCCATTGAATAAAAGTCACCCAATGGAGAAATATTCAATTGTTTTTATTATTTATTTTTATTTCTATTTCTTTTAATTCAATGGAGTTCTTATTTTTTAATTAATATACAGGGTTATTACAAAAGAACTTCACACTTTTAAAAATTTATTATATCAAAGCTATTCAGAATATAGACACACCACATACGGATTCTTAAAGAAAAACTCTTAAAGTTTATTGTGACACAGTTAAAGATGTTCAATATGCCCCCCTGGCGTGACACGACATACATCAATGCGGTAGTCGAAGTCATCCTAAACACGCATTAACATGTCTCCATCAATCCCACGTATCGCTACCGTAATGCGTTC
>JAHWFO010093697.1:379223-390523 GCA_023313115.1 Rhysida immarginata
ATTCAATGGAGTTCTTATTTTTTAATTAATTACAGGGTGATTACAAAAGAACTTCACACTTTTAAAAATTTATTATATCAAAGCTAGTCAGAATATAGACACACCACATACGGATTCTTAAAGAAAAACTCTTAAAGTTTATTGTGACACAGTTAAAGATGTTCAATATGCCCCCCTGGCGTGACACGACATACATCAATGCGGTAGTCGAAGTCATCCTAAACACGCATTAACATGTCTCCATCAATCCCACGTATCGCTACCGTAATGCGTTCCTTCAGCTCGTCTAGGTCACGGGGAAGGGGTAGGGTGAAGACCTTGTCCTTTACACACCCCCATAAAAAGATATCACAAGGTGTGAGGTCGGGGCACCACGGTGGCCACTTTGCAAGTTCCAGGTTATTGTTTGCTTGACCAATCCACTGCTGTGATTTCTTTTTATGGGGGTGTGTAAAGGACAAGGTCTTCACCCTACCCCCTTCCCCGTGACCTAGACGAGCTGAAAGAACGCATTACGATAGCGATACGTGGGATTGATGGAGACATGTTAATGCAGGTTTGGGACGAATTCGACTACAGGGGGGCATGTTGAACATCTTTAACTGTGTCACAATAAACTTCAAGAGTTTTTCTTTAAGAATCCGTATATGGTGTGTCTATATTCTGAATAGCTTTGATGTAATAAATTTTTAAAAGTGTGAAGTTCTTTTGTAATCACCCTGTATTTCTTACAACTGCTACTCTTATATAATTAGATATTTATTTATTACATTTTATAACATTATCCCCTTTTATCGTTACCCAATAAAAAATTCATGAAAAAAAAATTTAGACTGTTGCTTATCATTCATTACTAATCATGCCAGGATTATAATTATCATAAAAAAATAAGTTTTATTACATCTAATCATTTGTTAATAATTGTTGCAATTATGGCAAAAAACTATTTTTCTAACCTAACGTCCTTTTCAACTGTCATGGTCATTTCAGGACGGCGTTATAGGGGCCACAAATTTTGCCTCGCAAGGGTTCCTTAACGTGCAGCCGGCAAACGACTACACGGGACCAATGGCTTTATTTCCCCCTGAAAAATCCTAGTCGTCCTCGGCCGGGATCGAACCCGCGTACTCGGGCATCAGAGGCGATCACGCAACCGCTGAGCCACCGAGGCCGATCGTCGGCTGAGGCATGTATTAATTTCATCAACCATTGTTGACGCAATAAATAAACACGACCAGCTGATTGTTGACACACACACCACGAGCTGATTGTTCACCCATGCAAGCAAACAAACATAAACCAAGTCTATTTCATATATATAGATATAAAGATTATTAATTTCTACGTTTTTAGAGACTTATCTCCAGTTTTAGATTTTTCCATCATTGTGGTAGTATTACACAGCCGTGTGTTAAATTTCAACTTTATAACTTACTTCCAAGTTGCATTTCAAAACCAGACCCGCATTGTATCAAAAGAAAATGTTCATTCTGGTCACATCTGTAATTGCTTACAGTTATACACATTTTTTCAGAATCACCCTGTAGATTAGCATTTTTTTTTTTTTTATTTTTTGGATTAATTTCTTTTCTTAAGTGTTGAAATTATTTTAATAAGTTTTTATAATAATCTTATGTTATATGTAATCTTCATTTCTGAGTTTGAAGACGGTATATAAGAAAAATCTCCTTCATTCACTGATATTAAATACTGACATTGATTTTACTATGAAAATAAAATATTAGTATATTGGAGGAAGTATATTATCTTGACCAAATGAAAGCAAATGAATTAAATTCTTTCTCATATGGAACCAATCACAGCCTATTAGATACAATGTTGAAGGATAACAATGAACATCCCTGAGTTGAAGGCCAAATTCTGCTTTGCAGCTGGTGCACGAAGTGTCAGAGCACTGTAATGAGATTGATGATTCACTTGGTTAGGTTAAGATTCTTGAACACAGTGCATGGTGCTACGACGCTCCAACTTTTGATGCTATGACTTTTGGCACCTCAGTGCATATCAATTATAAAAATATTACTTGGCATGGTTCATATTCAAAGATTTCATAAGCACATTAATTAAGCGTATACAAGGTGTAGTGGAAATTTCTGAAACAGTCAAATAATCTTAGAACAAACTGTGCTAGAGTCATAAAAGTCAGGTCTACCTATAGAAATGTTACCATGCCCAATTGAATAAAAATATTCCCAGCATCCATAGCGTAAGTGTTGAAAAGTTACAAAAACTAACTCTTGAGTCATGATAGATCGAGATAAAAGTCCAATTATAAAGTTGTAGAGAATCACCGATTTAGTAGTAATCCACTCTTTATATAAAGAAAGTGAAAGCATAAAACTCATAAATGGGGAAGTAAAAACCACGTAAGGGGGAGGGGGTGTGGAATAATCAGGTGGCATTTATTCACAGCACAGAGTAAACTGTGGATAAGCACAGAACTGAAAAGGACAAGAGGCCCTGCCAAGAGGGAGATTGATGGACAAGAGGTTTCCTGTTTTTCATCTCTGGCATTTAGTGATCGCTTTGTTAATTTCTCCAATCTTCCAATGTGGAAATATTAAATAACAATAGGAGCGCTTTTGTGCATTTGCTTTTGCATACATGAATAATGCAACAACATAAATAAGATTTTCATGCTTTTGTTTTCTTTATGCAAAGAGTGGATTTTTGCTAAATCAGGATGCTCTACAATTTTATAATTGGAATTTTTTCTCTATCTAACATAGCTCAAGAGTTAGTTTTCGTAACTTCTCATCACTTACACTAATGGATGCTGGGAATACTTTTATTCACTTGAGGACGAGATATTTCCTAGAGATAGACCTGATTTTTATGACTCTAGTACCTTTTGTTCTAAGGTTATTTGACTGTTTTAGGAATTTCCTCTACATCCTATACCGTGTGTTTCAAAAGTTTCCAAACACAGGAGATGACTTTCCCTGCATAAAATACTGTTGTGCAGGTATGCTGAAGGGCTGGTAGACAGGAGCCACTGTCTCTCAACCTCTTTTTTTTCAATTAATGGATGCTCCCAGTCGTTACGAATCCTGCTATTTATTTTACATAAATGCAAATACGCGAATATGAGAGTGAAATAAAAGGTTAAAGTAAAAAATACAAGTTTTATTTATAAAACCTACAGTATATGGTATTAAGCTTATACTGGTACAGTAACAGTTTAAAAAAAGCGTTTATTGCATGAAAACAAACAAATGAAATACAATATGCAAGAACGAGCACAGACTAGCGCTTGAACACCGACTAACATATTGCCAAGAGGTGAACGGTGAACACTTTGAGCAAATGGTGTAACCTACGTGTACCATTTCCTTTGGGAATGTAAAAGTAAATAACCACCAGGGTTCGCGCTAGGACAATAAATCTATGAGTCACTTTGACTCCCAAGCCTGAAAACTGCGAGTCAAATTTTAAATGCTTTTTAAATTCTATATTTTTACTTGCATTCACAATCTCTATAGTTGCTGCTATAGTTAATTAGAAATTTAAACAAAATCGCTTATGACAAAATGAAGTGCGGCTAAAACATGGTGAGAAGGATACAGGCCGATGAAATTCAAAATTTAACAAGTCAATTTTGACTCGCGGATCAAAAATTCACGAGTCAATTTTTAGCAAAAATGCCCATTTGACGCGTAAATTGCGAGTAAGCGCAAACCCTGAAACACATTTGAGAAACTTTACCACTATGTAAAAACTGATTTTATGTAATTTATTTCAGCACATGGTTTGTTTTAGTGGTTGGCCGAACATTACTCCTGCTGTCATAGGTTAGGCTTTCCCTACATACAGAAGAGGCAGTTCGGGAACTTTTGAAACACACGGTATATGTATATTTAATGTGCTTATGAAATCTTTGAATATGAACCACGGAATGTAATACTTTTATAATTGATATACGCTAAAGTGCCAAAATTCAAGGCAGCATTGTATATGCAAATTTCAGGTGTTGCTTATATCGCGTAAAAAGCAAATAAATAGGCAGAGCGTTTTCAGTGCTGTCAATTCGACTAGTAGTCATCTGAAACGTCTTATAATGATTATGGCTACACGACAAGAATTATCAGTGTTTGAATGCGAAACAATAGTTGGAGCTAGATGAATGGGATATTCCATTTCTAAAGCGGTGCAGGCATTCAATATTCCTTGATTCGAAGTGTCAAGAGTGTACAGAGAGTAACTCATTTCAGGCATTACCTCCCATTACGGACATCACAGTGGCTTGGTGATCATTTGCAGCCCGTCATGGCCTTCATGTACCCCAACAATGATGTGATGTTCCAGGAGGACAATACATCAAGTCATCGTGCCAACATTACTCGTGATTGGTGTGATGAGTATTGTGAACAATTCCAACAAATAGATTGGCCACCTAGATCGCTAGCCATGAACCTCTTCGAACATACTTGGGATATTATCAAACAATTCATTTGTGCACAAGAACCTGCACCTGCAACCCTCGTGCAATTATGGGTGGCTACTGAGACTGCATGGGTGAACATCTCTTCAGAGAACTTATGCAGACTGGTAGAGTCCATGCCATGTCGAGTTGCCACTTCGCTGGGCAAAAGGAGGTCTTACACACTATTGCTATTGAATTGGTAATCCGTGACTTTTGGATATATGTGTTATCTACCGTTTGTCTAAAAAAAGAGCGTGTGGTATATCTTTCTTGGAAATACAGAGTGGAAAATTTTTGTGGGAATAATAGTTATCATGTCCTATACTGCACATGAGCAGGCTAATTTGAATGCAATGACATTTAGTGCACTGTAAAATAGCAATGAGTGCGAAATATGTGAAATTGTTCGAAGAAATTTTCTTGCATTCGCATGCGAAAGATCCAAACATGTCACAAGCAGCCGCATGCTATATGAAAAAATCAACAGTATTTGTAAAGATATGGCTGAAGCATTATGAAGACCACAAAAATGTCATTGACGTAACAAAAAAACCTACTAAACAAGACAAGCAGGTCATGGAGACCTTCATGAAGAATCCACAAATAACTTTGTGGGAAGCACAGGAAAAACTGAGATGTAAAGATTTAAGGAGATAAGAAGTTGTTTGAAGGAAAAAGCATGAAATGGCGGGATACGATGAAGAAACCTCTCCTATCTGAAAACCATGTGAAGAAACGTCTCCAATGGGCATCCGAAAACATGGAGCGTGATTGGGGCAATGGCTTATTCTCGTATGAATCCTCATTATGGCCATGTGATTTCCCACGTCGAGATAGTCAACCCCCAAAAAAGAACTTAGTACGGTACCGTTAAACACCCGGTAAAGGTCCATGTCTGGGGCTGCTTCTCAAAAGATGGATTTGGGAATTTGCGCATCTTTGCAGGAAATCGGAACGCTTAAAGAATGGCCAAAACCTACAAAAAGAGTCTGTTATCATTTTGTGCGAAAGGACAAAATACAAACAAGAGTTCTTCAAGAAAACAATGGCCCAAAACATCGTAGTAGACTGTGCACGCAATGGAAGGCACAACATGACATTTCACAATTAGATTGGCTGTCTGAGTCACCTGATGCCAACCTCATAGAAAATGCATGGGTTTACATGACAAATTCAACAGATTTGGAAGTCTTTACCTCTAGTCAGCTTAGTAGAAAACATGCCCCAGAGATGTCAAGCCATTATAAACAACAGTGATTGGATCATTTACCAATATGCAAGCACCGCTGTGCATAAATTGCTGTATCTGAAGTTTTCTTCTCTTTTCTGGAAATAAACATTTTTTAAAGTTTTAGCACACACTCTTTTCTTAGACAACTGGTAATAATTTGGTTCAAAATTTTATTACCACTTTGTGAGCTTCCCTGGTTAAGAATATTGTGGTGATGATACAGCATCAGTGGCATTTACAGAATGTCATTATTCTTTCTCATGTATTATTTCTTATATGTTATTTTGGAAAAGCCAAACTTGGAGCAAATCTGTTAAGCCAAGCTGAAGAGATAGACACATGTGAAGACTAAGGGCTCAAATGAATGGAAGGGTAAACTTCTGTAAGTGGAAGTTATTAATATTCTAGGTGTAGGAATTTCCCGATTATGTGACAAGTATTATTGTTGCGGCAAATCTCATATTACCTACAGATTAATTGACAGTCATTAGATATGGCACCTCATGCACCTTAACACAAGGTGAAGGCCGTCTGTCGTATTGATTCAAAAGTGTGTCTCGAAACTCTTCACCCACACATCACCACATGTACTCGACCATCGCTTGTAACAATGTAAAAGTAGGATTCATCACATATCCTTTCAGAATCCCAATGGCATCTTCTGGCTTGGCACTAGAGGAATCTACTCTGGCATGCTTCTGCAATGAGTAATACGTACATATCTTGAGCATCGAAGCCTAGTTGCATGGAAACAACGAAGAACCTCCCCTCACAACGAAATCTTCACATTGCATGGAGAGAACAAAAGCAAAGTTTAGCTACATCAAGATGAATCTTCCAGCCAAACATCCAACTTGATACAAATTATGTTGAATTTAGAAGATGAAAATGGGGAATTCATGTTAAACCTTTTCATGATATCCCTGTCAAATCACCAGATGTACATGCATCCCCGATAGATTTCTGTAGACTTGGATTATTGAAAAGAGCCCTTGCTCGATGCCATCCAACAACTGTTGAGGGTCTCTGGAAAGCCTGCAAACAGGCATGGAATGTCTTGTAGAGCCTTGCTGTTCTGCAGACATCTCTTGTACAGTGGAAGATACAGTGCAGGACAATATTCTACAACCAGGTTCACCAAATAGAACACGATGATTGGTGGAGAAAGGGGTTTTTCTTTGTAAACTTTCTCTCCTCCAAATCGTAATCGACAGTAGAGAAACAAGAAGCTCTTAGTGTACACCCGGAATTCCATGTGTAAACATTTTTTGAAATGATGGGGGGGAGGGGGGGAACAAAAAAAGAACCATTTAGATCTCGACACAAAAATCATAAAGGAAGCAGAAGCTGGGAAGGAGAAGAAGAGTTGGTTGTTTTAGGTTATGAAAAACATTAAAGCATGAACAAACAAAAATATAACAAATCCACTTTAGAAAAAAAAAAAGTAGCTATGTACATTATTGCAACTATGTTGGAAAGACCTTTTCTTGTTTTAGTATGACAATATACCTGTCCACAAAGCAAGGACTCTAGCTTTGTGATCTGAAGACCTCAATATGGAATAGATCACCTAGCTGTCCAATGCCGACCTCAACACCAAGCACATTCGGGATGAAAGTTAGGGAATCAGAAACTGTTCACCACTCCACAGGAAGAAAGTACAAATATTCCAGCAGCAGTATATTCTAAACTCAATGGAGAGGTTACCGCAGAAGATTACAACTACACTATAAGTGAAAAGACATCTGCCCTCCTATTATCACACTTACATCGGCAATAAATGCCTGGAGACTTTTGGCTATTTTGCATATAATGAAAATTTGATAAATATTAAATACCTCATTAAAAGTGTCCTTTGCATAACAATAATCTATTATTAAATAGTAAATACCTTTATTGTCTTCATGTTCAGCTAATGTCTTTATACTTGACATTAGGATGTCATCGTAGCCTAGAAATTCTTCAAGAAGAAATCGGCTAAAATGATCACCAAAGCAGGCGTCTTTTGTTGGATCTGCAAAATAACATTTAAAGGCTCAATTTTAAAAAATATTGTTAAAGACAGTTATTTTTCTAGGAGACTAAAATTTTTTTGGAAGATTAGTTATGTCATGCAAAAGTAAATAAAAAAAAATTCTAGAAAATACTGATCAGGGTGACTCTCAAGTGAATCATCAATAAATTTACTGCAAGTTAATCAGTCAATCTCATTTTTAATTCTACAAAGTTCTGTAATATATTCTATTCATAAAATACAAGGGCTAGACAAAATAATATGAACATCTATGTACATCTATTATGAACAGGGGCCTTCTAGTTTTGAACCGTGCCCCCTAGCAGGCAAGAATATACACACATCAGTCTATTGTTAGCAGTGATAGCATGTGCATGCTCAATATATTGAAGTGTTAAAACCCATTATGGCTGCCTCTCAGATTTTGAAAGAGGCACAATTGTTGGGGTCTGTGTTACCAGAGCCTCATTAACGAAAACAGTCACCCTTGTTGGGGTCGGGAGAAGTACTAAGTCGACTGTTATGACAGCCTATAAAAAACAGGGAAGGACATCATCTGCCAAGCACAACAGTGGCTCACTGATAGAGACAGAAGGGTTTTGAAGCAGGTTGTAGCCAGAAAGCACAAGACACAACATCCCAGATAACATCCCAGACACAACATCCCAGAATCTATATCAACAAAAACCTGTACATAAAGGTAATCAATTTTGTCATTGATTAAAAAGCTCATTTCAAAAATTATGCCACAAAGTAACACCAATTCCTGTCCATCTAAGGCAGTGTTCTCCAAATTGGGGTTTGCAACATCTTTCAAGGGGTTCGTCAAAATTTTCTATAATGGCGAATTATGCATTATATTGTATTGTGTGCATGTATATTTGTATATTTATAAGTTAGCGCTACCCACTACTCACATCTCTGTGAAAGGGGTTTGCGAATCGAAAAAGTTTGGGAACCAGTGATCTAAGGCAATATCCCATCTACTAATAATGTTTCAAGAACTTCTTTGGCTGCAATCACTGAGGCAGATGAGCAACATAAATGCATGGAATGGAGTGATGATAAGAACCAATATAACAGGTTTACAAGGTGGAAAAGTGAAGGAAAAAATTCCGCAACCTGGACTCGAACCAGGGACCATGCTTTTCACTGCCATCGCTCTTTATCAATTGAGCTACTGCAGACAACATATTACAATATGTCCAAATGGGCTTCTATGAAGCCACAAATCAGCTCAACCAGCAAAACAGACCCCTAACTCACAACTCAAGAATCCTCGATGCCCTTAAAACCATCAAATAAATTAATGAAATTCAACTCAAAGAAAAGATAATATTTAAACTGAAGAAACTTTTAAAACTTATAATTACAAAGTTTGTAAAGGGAAGGAAAAAGTCTGTGACTTGGACTCAACCCAAGGACCATCCCAAATTCTTTAATTATATGATATGTTTGAAGAGTTTTCCACATTATTATCTTCTCTTTGAGTATATCATGTGTTAATGTTCCACGATCACTAAATTGGACATTATAGATTACAGACAACTCATAAATTCCATGTTCAAAAAGCATACCATGGTATTGTAAATGAACAGTCAGCTACCGAACTGATCAGTGCCAAGCAATTTTTAGCAGAGATCAATGTTCTTATCCAAACTAAAGCAAATACAGCAACAAATTGCACAACCATTTACCAGAATATACGGTATTTACCTGACTATAAGACTACTTCAATTATAAGATGACCACACTTTTTTGAAGTAAAACTTTGGGAAAAAATTTTTTTTTAATGAACATGGAGCCAAAAATACTTACTGGTATTTAAAAATTAAAACTAACTTTAATTAAAATGTTTTTTGATTTATACAGAATTAAAAAATGCCACCTTAAGCTTGAAAACTTGAGGTGAATGTGAAAATAATATTTTTACAATCTCTCGTACGTTATCATAAAAACTCGTGTGATCTCATTATGATCGAGAATACCAATAAATGGCAGTACCACTACAGCTAAAGCAGAGGATTTTAGCATTGAATTGCAAAAGTCAGAGGCGATATTAAGACCCCCCCCCTTTTTTTGCTGATTTTTTAATTTGGAAAAAAAAAACTCTTCTTATGCTTTTTTTTCTTAAACTCTTTTTTTTTCCAAGATGGCGGTGCAAGTAGACGACTTGTCATGAGATCTTGTTAATTTTATATCTGGAGAGTAAGATTAATCTTCTACCTGCCTTATGATTTGATTTGCCAATTTGCTGTTTTCTCCCTTGATACTAGTCTGGAATCTTCTTGATGAAGGAGCCTGTCGTCTATTTACTCTTAGCTGAAACAGGCATTCAATGGTTTTTCGCTCGCTGAACCATTTATAGTTATAGTGGACTCCTCCTTTAATATTTAATGACTTAAATAACGAGCATCCAATTGAAACCAGTAAGGAGTCTTTGCTTCGTACATATCATTGGAATTTTTAGCCTTCTGTATCTAACTATCAATCAATCACCTAATATACAGTTGAGCAATCACCACCTATTCTCGATCGGTTTGCTAGCCACATCTGCAGGAGTGGAGAAGGCCGTGATTGCCTTTTTCAACGATACCACATTCTTGGACTGAATTAATACTAAGATTATGGACAAAATCTTTGAAAAGATTGACTTAAGTTTCTGGAAATTTCTTCAAATATAGAACCCCTTTTAGTGCAAATGGAGACTGCAGTCATGCAGTTGAATCACCTTGAACAGAAGAGCACATCACTGCAAAATAAACTAGATCTAGTGGAAAATGAGATATTTAATGACGGAGTATCACGGTTAGATGGGGCTTCTAGATTAATCGATAATCTGGAGCAGTACTCCTGATGAACCAACCTATGATTATTTGGATTAACTGAGGAACCTCCTGAGTCTCTTATTAAAACAATCCCTGATCTACTCTCCAATAAATGAGATACTCCTATCAACTCATCGGACATTGATTTCGTGCATCATTTGGGTCCTCGGACATCTTCTACCCCTCGACCCATCATCATGAAGCGGTCTACTTCAACACTAAAAGTCTGTTATCAAAAATCGCATGAATCTGAGAGATTCGGACCCAGTGATCCTTGAGGAACTTACGGCCACCTAATATAGACTGCTACGAGAGGCCAAATCGAAATTTGGAATCCTTAATGCCTGGAATTTTGGAGGCAGAATTTTTCTTCAAGAACTCTACCGGAAGAGCTGTGTTGGTTACCTCTGTTAACGATTTCAAATCTGTCAAGTGATGTGTTTTTCAATTTACTCGATATGTTTCGTTTTTGGTTGGTTCAAACCTTTAATTTTTTTCAGTTAATACATAGCACTCAATGACTCAGTTATTTTTTATAATACTTAGCCATACATTACTTTTATAGCGATTGATCATCGCTGATTAGCTATGCTAATTTTCAAATCTCAATAGTTAAGAATGGCTTATATGTTGATAATAAAAAAGACAAATGTGGATAATTGTAATGCAAAACTTAGAACTAATAAAAAACTCTTTCACCACAACGATTATAGATTGAAAATATACAACCTGATACTGGAAGTACTTTTCGGAAGCAATTGCTTCCATCATTCAGCAGCCCAG
>JAHWFO010093697.1:390923-474454 GCA_023313115.1 Rhysida immarginata
CCCCAGATTTTTTGCTGTCCCAACTATGGTTGAAAAGGTTTGCGATGCTATTTATCAGCAAAAGTCTTCTCCTATCCCGACTCACTTGATTTCAGATCAGATATCATCATTACCATATGGCACGCAATAGCCTTCCACTTGCCTTAATTTTCAACCATTCATTGACTACTGGAATTTACCCCATCTCTCTGAAGTCAGCTAGGATCATACCTATTTTCAAGTTATTTACCAATTATCGCCCTATTACTGCCCTCCCAGTGTTAGCTAAAATATTTGAAAAAAACTTTATTGCACGTGTATCACAATTTGTACATGGCCATGGTCTCATCAGCTCCTACCAGCATGAGTTTATCCCCAAAAGAAATGTGGAGACAGCTTGCTTTGAACTTGTGGAATTCGCTTCTGCTGAAATGGCTTCTAATAGGTTTGTGGCAGCTGTCTTCATTGATTTCACTAAGCCATTCGATTCTTTACCTAACTGGCTTCTTTTACATAAGTTATCAAACTTTAACAATATTATGGTTTACCCCTATTATGGCTTTCTGCTTTTCTTATGGATAGACGTTACTATTTGACTCATTCAGGTATATCTTCTGCTATAATAATCAGAAACCTTGGAGTACCCCAAGTTTGATACTTTCACCATTATTTTTTTAACTTGTTTATTATTTATCTTCCTTCAATTTTTTCCTCAATTCCTTCCTTTACAGCTCTTCTATACATAAATGATTTTACCCTTCTATCCATGAGACTAAATACTGCTCAATTATTATCCTCCCTTAATTTTGCACTCGATGAACTAAAATTTGGTTTGCCGCGAATTCTCTGGTTGTAAACATTGATAAAATCCAATACTTGCATCTTGGTCTATTTTGCTGAAAATGAAATAACTTAAAGGGTCTAAGTGTAGGAAAATGGTAGTGTTTAATAGGTGAACCTACGTGTTTCGAAATATCAATTTCATCATGAGGGTAGGAAACGACTACGTTATCTTGGGGATACTTTTAGCTGTAAGCATCTTCTGTTGTATCAAATGTTCATGATGGTGAAGGCTTGGTAATAGTATTTTCTGATTTGGTAATAGTCATTATTTACCCTGATGATGAAATTTATATTTCGAAACGTGTAGGTTCACCTATTAAACACTACCATTTTGCTATTCTTAACATTAATAAAAACCAATACATTGCTATTTCACCAACGTAACAAACAGAATATACCACACACACTATCGATCTACGATAATAGCCCAATATCTTTTGTTACATCTTTTAAGTATCTTGGTCTCACTATTACCCACGATCTTATTTGGGTCTTACATATTAATGTTTTGATGTTTTACTATCCAAGCTCAACAAGAAACGAGGTTTGATCTCTAGACTACACTACTTACCCCGTAATATTCTCTTACTTCTCTACTACTCTTGGATACACTCATATCTCTGCTTCTGTGTCATTTTCTGGGGATTCACATTTTCTTCAAATTTGTCTCGTCTTTTTAAATTTTAGAAATGGTTCTTTCGGACACTCCTAAGTCTTCCAAAACTTCTTCTTTGTCTCATTATTTTACGGAATTCAGTCTTTTTACAATACAGTAAAACCTCGATTTTCCGTTGTAATGGAGGGGAAGGGGGTGACAGTTATTCGGAAATGACGGACTACCCATTTTATTTAAATAAACAAAATTAATAAGCTAGGTCTTATACACAAGGGCATAGTGTGCCTGTAAGTAAATCCACCTCCACGCTAACTGTAAATAATTACAGTGTGGACCCGGTCGAATGCTGTCTTTGGGAGCCACGATTTCGTGACAGCGTTAGATCGAGCTGCGATTTGTGTATGTTCATTTTAGGCTTCCGTACTTGTAACGCGTAAATTTTCGATATATGCCTTTTGAACTCTCGTATTTTGTATTCTGTCATGGCTGCCAAGAGAAAGATCGCTGTACATGTTATCATATTTTTGTAATGAAAAGCAAACAATTAATGCAATTAAAGTTCAGAATTGAGTTTGTTTAATCTGCCTAAGTTGTGCATTCTTCCTACGTCTATTTGAGATGTCATCACTCGGCGGAGCTGATCGATGTCAGCCAAGAAACGCGGATGAAATCGCGGATCGATTCAACCAAGAAACACTGGACAGATGAAATCATGGCGCTTGTCAACCATGTCCGATCCGATTGATTTCAGTTGATTTATCGCTTTTAGACTGAATAGCTTCTACATTCAATACTGATATTATATTTTTATTAAGTAAACATAAACGAAAAAAAAAACTGTGCATGTGCATATGAAATTGCGGCTCTTGTCAACGGCGTTCGAACCTATTTCAGCTGATTTATATCTTTAAGAGTGAATATGAAATGACTAAAATTACTTATTATACTATGTCTGCACGTGTACAGTTTCTTTTTGTGTTCTTTTAATTTAATAAAAATGCCAATTGAAGGTAAAGGATATAGGACAAAATGCAACCAGACAAAACCTTCTACTGAAACTGGATTTCTTTTTCATTTTATTCAGAACTACTTGCAAATACATTACATTTTATACATATAATCGCCTTTTTGTCGATCGCGTTTTCCCTTTTAGACTGAATGGCTTCTACATTCAATAGTGTAGATTCAATTGCCATTTTTATTCCGCGGCACCCGTCAGAGGAGGGGGGGGGGGGTGGCTGGGATCGGGAGCCAAGCCAAAACCGCGTTCCAGCCGATTTAGCGATCTAGCGGACCGCGTTCGATAGGGTCCGCACTGTACCAATTTTACTGATTACATGCTAACGGAAAAAAAAAGCCTCGCGCAGGGTGCCTGGCGTAGTTTCACTTTGCTAAATATTTTGTTCACACATTCACAAAAAAATTGTAAATATATATTAAAGAAAAAAATTATATATGATGACTAGGGAAACTTTTTTTCACACGTTTTACATTGCACGTATAGCACTGAAACCCAGACTTCTCCTCAATATGGTGTATTATATGCAAGTTATAACTGCAACATAAGTGCAACTTTTTTTCATAAATCCAACTTTCTTCCATAAACGCAAATAAAAAAAAATGACCAAGGACGAGACGGGAAGACCAATGGAAGTCCAGGGGCATGATCACGTCATACTGTTCTTTTACTGGATAAATAAATAAATAAATAAATAAATAAATAAACAAACAAGAAGTTAATCCTCCCAAGAAAGGTATAGGAAAGTAGTGGTAGCCCTGAGGATCATCTATTTTTACCCTTTTATCTCACTTTTTTAAATCGAAAAAATGATTTCCTCGAACGTAGTATTTAGAAAGTGTAAAAGAGCTCTATCTTCTTTCATTTCTCATCATTTCCGATCAAATGATATATGACATGCCATATATAGCCATAGTTCTAAAGAACAAGTAACTGCCACCCCCACAATTCTGACCCCACTGGGACAATTTGGCACAAAATTCATGGTAAAGTTGATCTTGCTTAGAGGAATTTGCATACTCCGAAGTTCACTCCTTTATATGCATAAATATGTGTAGACCTTTTGGTCCTCTCTAATTTTCACCCCTGAACTCCGACCCCAATGGGGCAATCCAAACCAAATTAAATAGTGAAGGTTCACATGCCCATAGTAAGCTACATTCTGAATTTCAACCTTCTACCTCAAAAAAGGCGAAAATTATGAAGGAGATGGACAGACAGACGGATGGATGGACAGACGGACGGATGGATAGACAGACGGACGGATGGATAGACAGACGGACATTGTGAAAACATTAAGTAGTTCCATTCTTCCACTACTTAATAAGTAAATAAATAAATAAATAAAAATAATCGAGTAAATATGTTAATTTAAAGCTGATTCTTACATTAATATTAACATCACTGAAGGAACATGCAGTTAACACTATCAATTGCTAAATTCTTCAGTAGATATTGACATTAAATTTAATGCAATTTTAAATAGCATTCTACAAAGATTCCTTACAATATACCCTGTACAAATCCCACTCATGAGACTAGGGATTCCAATAATAAATTTACACACAAAAATCTGGGTTACATGTCAATTCCTTGAGGATCAATTCGTCGGAGGACAATTAGTTGAACATCCGTTCGTCGAGGGTGTCAGTTGGTCAGGCGGCTAGTTTATCGGAGACAAATTTGTCAAGTGTTTCAGTTGGTCAAGCGAATAAATAAATGGTCGAATCAACTCGAAAAATCTTCAATAAAATTTATTAGCGAAAACTTTATTATTAATTTAATTACTTGAAAGGTAAACAATAAATATACTGTTACTATTAAAATCTGTATTTAAAAACAGCTTTTTTAAACAATGTGATATAGTAGATAAAATGAATTGTACCTATTATAAAATGACCTTATTGTCAAACGTGTACTGCGATAGGTGTAGGGCTAATGTAGGGCTTAGTGACAGATTAAAAAGACACTTTGCTAAATCCTAATACAGTATTTTTACAGTGTTTTTTTAATCTGTGGCTTAGCCAAAGTGTAGATTTCATGATGAAAGCAGTATCGTTTTATTTAAAAAATCAGCAGCAGAAATTGAAGAGAAACTTAAAACTGTAAAACTAATAAAAGCCCTGGTCCTGATGGTATACATTCTCCGTTTATACGTTCATGAGGATCTAGCCTCTGTCTCCCACTCCTAATCATCTTCAATAAATCTCTGTTTTCTGGTGCCTTCCCGACCATCTGGAAATCAAGTTTTGCTACTACCCCTATTTATAAATCTGGTAATGAGAATGAAATCACTAACAATCGGTCTATAGTTATCCAATCAGTTTTCCTAAAACCATGAAATCCCTTGTACTGAAATCTATACAGGGGCAATTTAGGAATATTATCATCTCTCAACAACATGGATTCAGTAAGGGTAGATCCACCATTAAAAATCTTATGACTTTTGAAAAGCTTATTATTGACATTATGAACAAACAGCTTCAGGTCGACGCTATTTACACTGATTTAGCCAAAGCATTTGATCAAGTAGACCACAATATATTGTGTCACAAATTAAAGGCACTTGGAATCAGAAATCCCTTTCTGTCTAGGATTTTTAATTATTTATCTTCTTGGTTTCTTTATGTAAGAGTAAAACATTCAATCTCTGAAGCAATTAAAGTAACCAGAGGGGTTCCCCCAGGGTCTCACTTAGGTTCTTTGATCTTTCTACTATACAGTTGTTTCAAAAAAACTTTTACAAACTTTTAGGGGAGGTAGTATAGGTGATTCTAAGCAAAAAAGTTCATATGAACATGGGTCCAAATTTGAACGCTAACTAAGATATGAACAGAAATAAAAATGCCACCACCAAGATCAGCAAGTTAATAACTCAGGTTCTGTAATGCCCAGGATAATGAATTTTGGAGGAATAATAGGATACATAAAACTCTGTACGCTGTTAAAATTTGATCGTATTCCAACATGTAGTTTTTCTATTTTTTTCCATAAAAAATGAATAATTCTTTTTGAAGTTTCTTAACCCTTTACAAGATTTTTCAGATTTCTCTTTGTGGGTGCATTTTCAGGGTGCCGGATGCACGGTGGAGATTTTTTATCAAAAGGGCAAACGGGACGGTGCGCCCCATAAACTCTGCCTAAAATGAATCCTGCATTTATTTATTTCCCCATAAACTCTGAAACGCCTGATGAATTTATCTCTAACTTAACTAACCGCTCGACCACCTGACGCCCTCGACGAACTAACCCGATTGAATACATCTAACAGAAGTCTACATGGCAAAAATGGACTGACAAGGGAACCTCACATAGCCTAGCCGCTTTAACAATGGAGTCCTTGCATGGCTATGTATGCTGAAATTTTTTCGTTTTCGCGGCTTATTTTGAAAGAAACACAATTTCGCACTGTCTTATTTTGCAAGCATCTATAGTAGCTTCAGATGAGTAACATACTTCAATTTGGTGGAAATCTGTGACATACATGTTCGAGGATTCCCTTGTGAGTGCCATATTAATGAAATCCATAAGGAGCTAGAATTACACAACAGACTAAAAGAACTGGCAAAGGAATAAGAAATCTCAAGGTAGAACAGATGTCTCAAACAATTATTTAAAAAATTAAAACTCTTACTACACACAAGCAGCATAATCCACAAATAACAGAATCTATGGACAGACCTAAACAAGAGCTAAATACAGAAGCAGAACATTCAAAGTGAAGTAACAACAGAAAAAGCAAACAAAAAACTATTCATAAACAATAAGAAGACATTCTCAGACCTGCCAACTTTCAGAAAATAAAAAGAGTAAAATCCTTCACGTTATATTTAGGCCTATGAGAATTTATATAAGTGTGCTGATTTATCAATTTTTCAATGAATAACCCATTATCTATAATAACTTATTACATATTTTTAACAAAATAAGGCATAAACAAATAAGTGAACATAAACATCAATTTCAGAACTAATGTTTTTAATTAGAAAAAAATATCACGTTAGAATATGAAATAACATTTAAAGGAAAAGGTTAATTATTAAAAGATCTGAGTGAAGCTGCTCTAACAAAAAATTGATCAGTTTACTGCTCCTCCTAAAACAGTAAACTAGACTTTTTAGATTTTAAAATGGTAAAATGTTCTAATGTTTTGTTTGACATTGATGCTCTAAACATGGTACGATTTTTTGGCTAGTTTGGCGCTCTTCAAGGATAAAGAACTACTCTCGTCCTCATCTATTTTACCTTTAATTCTCTGATGATCCCCCTCTAGCGTTAAAACGTTGAAACTTCCGCTGACACGAAGGAAAACATTGAAATGATAAGCGATACGGAGGCCTAATATCTCGAGGACCACGCCCTTCATGATGGAAAAAATAGTCCTAAATTTTAAGGATTTAATTTCCATAATAATGTGTTCCATCGCCTACTCATGCAGCAGAGAAGTTCAACATTTCTCCAACTAGGAAATTATGAAAAAACGTAAAATCCTTTATATAAAGCGTAAAAACGTAAAATGGTATTAAAAGCGTAAATTTTACGTGTAAAACGTAAAAGTTAGCAAGTCTGCATTCTATAGAAATCTAACTTTGGGGTGTAAAAGTTATTTCTTATTTTCTAAAACACTGGTAATCAATTAGGATTATCTCTGCTTCACTTGACTTCAAGAATGATGACAGAACAAGACTTGGATTTAGATATTCAGAAAACTTGTACAGTTTTAGTAATAATTCATGTGCTAGTGCCATAAAGATTTTTATACGCATTATAGTACAAGATTTTTATCCTCTTGTATAATACGAACCAGCAAATTTAGATGCTTTTTTAGGCCAAAAAAATTCGCATTATAGTAGAAGATTTACGGTATTATCTCTACACAATTGCCAGGTTCTGGAACTGTGGACTTAGAAGGAGGGTGGAAGCTCTTCTACTCAGGTGTCGACCCTAACATGACTGCCCAGGTGGGAGTGGGGATACTCACAAGTCCCTGGCTGGCAGATTATGTTGCAGATTTGATCCCCTTAGGTGGAAGATTGTCTCCTCAGGATTCAGATAGAGAAACGGTCTCTCTCTCTCTCTCTCTCTCTCTATTCGTTGCATATGCTCCGAATGCAGTCACAGAGTTGATGCTGCTCTTTGCAAGGGAGGGAGTGCAGATTCTGTCATCCTGGTGGCCGAACTTCAATCCACACGTAGGGGCTGAGACCAAACGTGCAAAGGCGTGATTGGGAGGAATGGCGACCCCCGATTTAAATGCGAATGGGAGGTGCTTGTTGGATCTCTGTTGTAACAATGGACTTTCCATCATGAATACCTTCTTCCAGCACAGGGATGTCCATAAGTATACCTGGTACAGTTGACTTATTCCGATCAATGTTGGATACTTGTATGAGGAGAGGAGCAGAACTATCAACTGATCACCACCTTGTTGTCTGCACTTTGTGGTTCTCTTAATCCATGCCAACCAAGAGAAATACCAGATCCAGACAGACTTGGCACATCAAATGGGAGGCATTAGAGGATAGAGCTGTGAGGAAGACCTTTGCAGATAACGTATCTTCAAGTTTCAAGGAACTATCCAGTGATCATGGTACTGTTGAAGAGGAGTGGTAGTAGTTCAAAACTGCTGTGACTATTTCAACTGCACTGTGCTGTGTCTTAAGCAGCTAGGTGTGGCGCAGGGCAGTGAGAAAAGGACTGCATGGTGGAACGATGAAGTCCAAGAAGCTGTCAAGGCAAAGAAGGAAGCCTATTTGCTATGGCTTGCAAATAAGTCACCTTCCAGTCGAGTGTGGTACACAGAGGCACGAAAAGCAGCAGCAAAGACAGTATCAACAGCTAAAGCCAAGGCCTGGGAGAAGTTCGAGGAGAAATTGGAGGCAGACTATGGTTCGGCAAACAAGGTATTCTGGCAGACCGTGTGCCGCCTCCATGGAAAGAAGTCTCTTTCATCACAAACTATTAAGAGTTCAGATGGGAGGCTTCTAAAAACAGAGGAGAGTGTATTGCATAGGTGGAAAGAGTACTTTGCATCTCTTCTTAATCCGGTGACAGCAATAACTGAGGCATATGAGGTACACCTTGGAGCAGAGAATAGTCACGGCAGTATTACTGAAGCAGACGTCAGATGGGCAATTAAGTCCCTGAAGACTGACAAAGCTGCAGGTGATGAAGAAATCTAGTCTGAGATGTTAAAGGGCTTAAATCGGGTTGGTACCCTGTGACTGACTCAGGTGTGTCAGGTTGCTTAGATACCTGGCCAGGCCCCTAAGCAATGGCAGACAGGAATTGTGATCCCTATCTTCAAAAAGGGAGATCAGAGAGATTGCAACAACTATCGAGGCATTTCTTCGCTCAGCATTCCTGGTAAAGTGTACCCTAAGTATCTGGAGAAGAGAAGTCGGGAAATAGTAGACTCCAAATGGTCGGGGGAGCAGTATGGTTTCTGACCTGGCTGAACCACACAAATCACATCTTTGCTCTAAGGCAAATCTTTGAGAAATACTGGGAGTATGCAAAAGACGTCTACGCTTGCTTTGAGGACCTCGAAAAAGCATATGACAGAATTCTTTGGGAGAAGCTCTAGCAAGTATTGCAAGAATATGGAGTGCATGGGCAATTAGTTGCTATCATGTCTCTGTATGAAAGCTCTGAGATGTGTGTCTAGATAAATGGCATTCAGTCAAGACCATACTGTCGCCCCTCTTGTTTATTATCTTTATGGACTGGATAGACAGGGGCAGCCGAGGCGATGAGCATGTTTGTGTGGGGACTGCTTGGTGGAGAGGTTGCTCTTTGCTGACGACCTTGTCCTCCTTGGGTCTTCTCGCACTAACCTTCAGCATGCACTAGACCGGTTTGCAGCCAAATGTGAAGAAGCTGGGATGAAGATCAGTGTGGCTAAGACTGAGGTTCTGGTCCTTTCAAGACAGCCTGCTCAGTGCACTCTCCATGTTAGGGGAGCCCCACTGAGACAGGTGGAGAAGTTCAAATATCTCGGGATTGCATTCACGAGTGATGGACGGCAGGAAAGAGAATTGGATGCTCGGATCGGTACAGCAAGCTGTGTAAGACGTGAACTGTGGCGATCTGTGGTAACAAAACGCAAGCTGGGAAACAAAGCCAAGCTCTCCATCTTTAAACCTATCTTTGTCCCTATTCTCACCTATGGTCCTGATCTTGGGTAAGACCGAAAGAGTGCGATCGCTGGTACAAGTGGCCGAAACGAGATTTCTGAGAGGTGTGGCAGCCAAATAACCTACTAGATAGAGTGCACAGCAGCACAACAAGGAAGTCTTTAAATGTTGAGCCTCTACTTCTCCGCACTGAGAGATCTCAGTTGCGTTGGTATGGCCATGTGATGCGGATGCCGCAAACTGGATGCCTAGGCAGTTTTTTTCCAAGCGGGGTGGGTAAGAGACCAAGGGGGTCGGCGTAGGCCCAGGTGGCTAGACTACATGGAGAATCTGGGTTTGAGTCACTTGGGTATTACCAGGTAGGACATGCGTCTCATGGCGGAAGATCGCTGGAGATCCTCCAGAAGGCTACTGCCCCCGCAACCCTAACGGATAATCGGGTTTGAAAAGTAAGTAAATAAGTCCCATGACTTTTATCTTTACTCTTTCCTGGGACAAATGCATCCATCCATGCAACAGCAAAATTCAAATCTGAGACCTGGTGGATTACGAATTGGAAAGCTTATGCCCTAGTGCTCTCCTTCTGGGCCAACTCGAGAAGAAATCATAATCCATTCTACCTAACATGACCCTACATGAAAGAGTCGGCCAGTCCAAATATTAGAGCTGGAGAACTTATTCAATTCATCGAAAGTATTCACAATGGAAACCCTGTTCCGAACTTCTGATAAAGTTTGTTCTCCTACTTACACGTGGTCCTTATGGGAGAGGAAGAAAAAAAAAAAAAAAACGACTCCTTACGCCTTATAAAACTCGCATTCAATACCATTCTTCCTCAGAAAAAATACCTGCAAGACATCAAAATAAATGACATTTCAGCTCCCACACAGAACAAACTTTCACGTGCCTGCCCATAGCTAACAAAATAGCCTCCTACATTACAAACAAACTCTATGCACAAATTGATAAAAGTAATATACTTACATGGATGCTGTAGAAATTACATGGGCCGCAAAGAGCACCTGCTGATAGTGTGGCCCTAGGATAAACGCACAATAAACGTAGACATCTCCATGAAACTTATATCGATTACAAAGAGTTTATACACATTTACTACGTATAAAATATACATCATACTCATCACATTATATTCTAGGAAGTACAGGGCTGCATTTCAAGAACTCTCTTATATCTTGCAATCAATATCGAAAGCATCATGATTTTGGCCAAAACCAGTACATACAAGGTGCATAGGATATTTGAGGACACAATGCAGGAAGTATAATAAAACATATATGCCAAATGACGTATTTTATGCACAAATGTAGGAAAGGTTGGAGAGCAGGTTTATTCAAAATAACTGCCATTAACTACAATAAGGGCTTCATGGTGAGACATTAGATTGGCATGTCCAAATTAAATGGTCCTTCTGGCTGTCAACCATTACCATGGCTAATGGCAGCTTTGATGGAAGTAATGAGATTTTATTTATTTATTTATTTATTCGGGAAACCCATTTACAGAGATAATGGAATAATGAAAAAGATGAAAAATAATAAAAATAACAATGATGGCAAGAATACAATAATTATGGCATATACCATAATAAATTAACAGTAATAAAACTACAAACAATAAAAACATGCATAAGAGAGAAAGGAAATAATCCACACAAGTTTAATACTTAATATTACATTTCAGGCTAGTGTGTGGTTTTAATAGCTTTTTTAATTATAATTATTTAAATTTAATAATCTTAATAATGTTAACTCTAAATGTAATATTAAATTATTAAAAATAAATTAATATTGAAACGGTAAAACTCAGAGTAAAATTCAAGTGTGGATTATTTCCCTTTGATGACTGTACAATGCTTAGAAATGAGGTGGAGCGGAAAGCAAATGAAGGCATCCGAGCTGAAGTCTATTATTATTAAAAATATCGAAGTCTGTCAAATGTACATTGGCGAGCCTAAGAACATGCTTCAAAGGTGAATTAAACATGTAATTATTGGAGGATATGGAATTTTCAACATGAAAGACCACTGGGTTTCTGGTTCTATGATCGGGAATGCGAAAGGGGATATGTTCAAGTAAGCCAGGATAGTCTACTTTAGAATTAAGTAGGTCATAAAGGAAAAGAAGTCAGTATGTATTCGCCTCACAGCAAGTGTTATCAAATTTAAGAGAACTAAGTAAAAAGTCATAATCAGGAACACAAAAAACATTATTAATTTTTCTATTGATTAGTCTTAAGAATTGTTTTTGGACACCCTCTATAGCATCTATCTATATATGTAATGTAGTAAGGAGACCAGATGACGGACTCAAAATCTAAAATAGGTCAAACAAGAGTGAAATAGATAATCTTAAATGTTCGCACATTTTTGAATGGTCTCAGCTGCCTGTTAACAAAGCCCAGTGCTAAGTAAGATTTCTTTAGGATGTAATCGACATGGGAGGTAGAAGTCATTTCGCAGTCAAAGATAACACCAAGATCGTTTGTCTGTGTAACCTTCATTAGGTTGGTGTCCTCTATTGAGTAGGTGTATAATACACGATGTTTATTTCTGTTAAAAGACATCACTTTACATTTACTAATGTTAAGCATCATTTTGTTCTTATGACACCAAATGGATAAAGCATTTAGAGAATTTTCCTGATTGGAACAGTCAGAGACATCACTGATTATCCAGAAGATTTTCAAATCGCCTGCAAACATAGGAAATGTCCATCAAGCAGTACATTGCCTATGACATTTACATATGGCAGTAATAAAGGGGACCTAGATGGGAGCATGTGGTACACCACTAAGTTTCACATACTGGAATAGAAATAATGTCCTTAATCTTGATGAATAGACATCTTGATGTTGTATAACTCTAAATCCAGGACAAAACAGTCTCTTATGCCAAGTGCTCTCAATTTTCCGTACAGAATGGTGTGATTGACTTTGTCAAAAAGCTTTTGAGAAATCAGTGTATATAGCAGTATTGTGGGAATGTCGATTAGCTTCCCGTTCTACAACTCCCTGCATGTAATAGCCCAGGGCATTTTAGATCTGGCGAGTTAGGTGGCCACAAATTCAGTGTGATGGGTTGTCATCAGTTCTTGTATTGTCACATTAAGTGCAGGTGTAGAGTCCTGTTGATAGACGTATGGCCTGCCATTGCGAGTGAGGTCTATCTAGGGCTTTACAACTGTTTGCAGCAATGCAATCTAGGCAGCAGCATTCACTCTGTGGAAAGAAATGGGGTGGGATGACGTGTCTTTTGCTACTCGCCACTCCTAAAGCCATCACAGTTTTGAGAAACTTAGGGTGTATAACACGTGGGACATTTGAGGAATCCGCATATACCATCTGTCATTTTGCTGGTTCAACCTTTGGTCCTGGTTGAAATTTTTTGCCTCGGGTGGAAAAAAAAAACACGAGCATGCTAGGATCCTCTGGATGTTTGACTGTTTAATAACCACTTTGCTTGAAGCAGTCATTGTTCTAGTGTTTTCACTGACACAAACTGCCTCAGCACATACGACTTATAACGAAGGTTCTCATGCACTACAGTGTTGATTGTGCCCTCTGAAACCTGGAGACCTTGGGCGATGGCTCTGATGGTCATTTCTGGGTGTGCATCGACAATGTTACCCTGTTGTACAAATTATGGTGTTCTCATACAATTCGAATATTGCGTGCTTTTTGCACTTAGCTACAGGCGACATATCTGCCTGAGGCTTCTAATTCCTTCCAAACTTTGTTCACAAACGATTTGGCAACTTTCAAAAATGTTGCAATTTCAACATCACTGTACTGTGCATGTAGGGCAACGATCACAACATGTCTTTTCATTTCTTGAGTCTGCCACTGATGCTCTGTAAAAGATGAAAGTACAGATATCAGTGTACACATAACTGCAGACACTCAATCACATGTCCTCAAATTCCCTTTGTACCCTGTATAAAATAGGCATATCCAGGATGACTCACACAGCCCTCTATCAATTTTGTGTTGGATTAAGTGTGCTTTCAAGCAAGACAAACACCATAAATTAAAGATTTTCACACTTCCTTAGCATGGATGACATAAAAATTTACACCCCCACCCAAAAGCAATTGCATCAATTAATTCAGATTAATCATCATCAGAAGACAAACTCCTACTGTTTGGATTGGACAAATGGAAAATCATTCATATTAAAAATGGGGTTCTTATTGAAAACAATGAGGTTGCATATCTCTAGGATTTAAACAAGCCAAGCTTATTGAACACAAACAATTAATCAGAATATCCTCATAAGTTGAAGATAAAAATTCACAAGCATTTAAAAGTCAAAAATTTATCCAAGAACATTAACACTTAAGCCATCTCATTATCTCATTCCTTTGTACTCACATAGTGAACACAACTGGAGGAACTTGAAAAAAACCCAATAAAATTGATTATGAATACAGAAAGGTTCACCTATACCCAGAAATTGAATGGCTCACCCTTCATTATTTAGAAGATGCAGAAGTCTTATTGATGTAAATAACAGAATCAGTTCCATGTGATAATTTTCCTTTATCTTCAATTTGCCTTAAGAAGAATGGGGTTCAATTATAACTCTCAACAATAGTATCTCTATATCTCTATAATTATCATTAACTCCCTTAAAGTTCACTTGTTTATCACTAGGGTATTATTCATAAGTCATATCTCCCAGTATTAATAAGTAATAAATTCTCTATTACATTTGATAATGATCCCCTGTTATTATCAATTATGCTTTCTTCAGTATAGTGGTCAAATCAATCGTATAATGGTTGTACCGCAATATTTCCTTTTGTCTATTTTTTATTATCCCCAGATAAACAAGTGGGTACCACTCTATCCCATCTGTAATAGTGCCCCATCACCAAATAACTATTCACTCCAAATTTTATCTCAGAATAAAATGATAATTTTATTCAAATAAACGATAAGAAAAATTGCATAAATAAATGGCTAATGAATAGAGTTAGTAAAATGGATAAATATAATAAACTTAACTGGTACTATAAATGAAATCCAGGTGATTGCTCTCTTATGCCTACTACTAATCAATAACACAGAGTCTTATCGTGTTTTTGAGTCCCTCACTTGATATATGTCTGAGTTACACTTTTCTCTTATAAAACGATTAATATTGTGTGGGCCCATATATACATGGTTGAGTCACATTATTATGACCACCTGCTACATTTGTCTTCAGGATTGCCCAGCTGAGGAACTATGTCACGTGTTGGGAATTGGTTGGGTAACTATACAGGATGATTCAGAATTCATTATACAAACAGGAACAATCTTTTCCTATGCCATTTTTGCCGCTAAGCCCTCCTGTGGGAGATAAACGCCACTAAAGGTGTGGTTGCTGCCCCTGGAGGGTGGCTGCCTGAAGATCACAAGCTTGCTACGGTCAACACCTCCTAGAAAGAAAGCCAAAAACTGAAACGTCATATATCGTTACATCATTATAAGTCGACCAAATTTAGTGCTTAATATTGACATGCGATTTTGATTAACAATGGTCAAAATATGATGATGTAACACTGCAAAATCAGTGAATTTGTTGATATTACATTTACTGTTAAAGTTCACACATAATTTCCAACGAAACAGAATATCATTTGGCAGTATTATTGAAACATCTTTTACTCATGGAGCATGACAGCATCACAGAGAAGATGGATATGGTTCTCATCTACAGAGAAGCAAGGTGCAATGGGCGTCCTGCTGCACGGCTGTATCGAGAGTATTTTCCACAGCGATATGTACCACAGCACACCATCTTTGCCCATATTGTACAATGTCTGAGGGAGACTGGAACCATCAATGTCCATAGACCAGATGCAAGTCGCACACAAACTGCTCGGACAGACCTACTGGAAGACCAGGTGCTTGAAGAGATTGGTAATAATCCATCCACCAGTACACAAGCTGTGGCAGCAGTTACCAACACATCACAGAGCACTGTCTGATGAATACTGCATGACAATGACATGCATCCGTTCTGTCATCAAAAGGTTCAGGACCTATTGCCAGTTGACCACCCACCATGTGTTGCTTTCTCGCAGTGGTTCCTGCAATAGCATGATGACAATCATGAGTTCAGCAAGTACATCCTCTTCACAGATGAAGCTACCTTCACAAGAGGTGGTCTCTTCAACACACACAATGCTCAAAAGTGGTCCTTAGTAAATCCGCATGCAACAACACGTCGCAGCTACCAACACCGTTTTGGAGTGAACGTTTGGGCAGGGATTCTAGGAGACTATTTGATTGGGCCATACATGTTCCCAACTGTATTGACAGGTCAACACTACCGCCAGTTCTACTCAATACACTTCCAGTTCTCCTGGAGGACGTTCCTCTTGCTGCCTGCAGAAACATGTGGTATATAACATTCCTGAATAAGCTGTTTGCATATTTCTGTTCATAATTTGTCTTTAAAATTTTTATCTGAGTATTCTTTTAACTTAAAATTAATAAAGAGCAGGTCGTTTTTTCAATTTCACTAATAAATAGCTCTATATAAATTGACATTTTTATGAGAGGTTTTAAAAAAAGATGTTTACAGCAAAATTAGTCTGAAAAAATTCCCAGAAAAAATAACACGCCAAAACTTAAAGTACCGGGTGATCCAAAAGTGTATTACATTTCTTTACACTGCTAATGACATTTTCAGTGTTTGCTTTCCAGCAATTCTATGCTTTCATAAGAATCACGAGGCATGCGCAAACACTGAAAATGTCGTTAACAATGTAAAAAAATGTAATACACTTTTTGATTACCCGGTATATAATGTATAGGAAGTTTTTAACAGGTGGGGGTGATAATTTTTTAGCTCAGAGCAATGAAATCGTCACTGCTCTATATTGAATCTATTAGAATTGCCTTGAAAATAGGTCTGGTTGCATCTTTTAGTTGCTGCAATCTTTTAGTTAAAATCATAAGGCAGAATATTGCAATCAACAAGCTTTTCTCGAGAACTTTTTTTGAGTTGATCTCAGATTGACCTCGGTTGAATCAATGAGGCTTTAGTGGTAATGACTGCAAGACTGGAAACTCCTTTCGCTCAGATGACGTCATCGACCCCCCCCCCCCCCCCATGTCTCAAAGAATTTTTTCGGGGTGTTCAGTATAAAGCGAATGTTTGTTCATTTCATTAAATAAATAATAAAAGTTTTCGTAATTAAATTATATAAGGGTCGTACAAATGAATACAAAAATTATTTATTTTATCCAAAGTGTATACAAGGAATTAAAAAAATCCAAGATATATTCCGCCTGCACCTCCACGTGTCATCCATCTTATCGCCTAATGTACTGATGCCTCTCATCGAGGAAGATGAAGTTAGGCTGCAACCCTTCAAAGAACATAAGTTCCTAACCCTTCGCAAGAAGTTAGATGACCTCTGCCACCCACCTCCAACACGCCCACATCCTCCTGAAGGTGATTTTGTTTTTTATGCTAATGTCATTAACCTAACATCAATCCAGCTTTCCAACAACGAACAACGACTCCTCGACAAAGGCCTCAAGCACGTCGTCTATAGGAAGTCAACTCGATCCGATTTACACAACGTCATCTCAGATATCGAACATGCTGTCAACCTACTGCCCTAGACTGACCGTCCGAGTCTAGTGCACCCCGTGAACTACTCACTGATGCTGCTGCCTCTACCACCTTGAAAACGAAGTTACAAGAATCCGATGCCCCTCGTCGTCAAGGCCGATAAAGGTAATGTGTCTGTTATCATCTACCGTTCTACGTATACAGATAAAGTCAACGATTTCATCGCCGCCAACAATTTTGTCACCCTACCATCGGATCCCACCTCTAAGTACCACAAATCTATTATTTCCATCTTCAACAAATCCCCACGCTTCAGATAGCCAGGGATAGCCTTCAAGAGATTCAATCAATTCTTGAATAGTTTCAGTGGCTGTAGCCAACAATAGTGTCAAGATGATCTTAAGATCAACTTTGGAGTTTTGAAAACTTTTGGATAAATGATTCAGTATATCACACAAAAAATGTGAAACAAACAATACGTAATTTCCTATGTTCTTTAATAAGCCTTGTGGTTTTGAAGATGAATCTTCACGTAACACTTATTAATGACTGAAAAATGCCAATAATGGCCTGGACAGATTCTTCAAAAGATAGCCATCTTGCATGAAATACTTGCTTAAAACGAGTCGAACTTTCTGTTTCATGAAAAATGGCCTGGATTTTCTAAATGTCCCATATTCTTTGGTGAATACTGAAAATATGTATATACTGAATTTATACTTTCTTGACATTTCAGTTCATATTGATTAGAATTTGCAGCATCAGCAGCAGCCAAATCCAATCTATGGGCAATGCAGAGAGTGCTTATGATGTAAGGACAAAATGATTTCAAAAATGCTACAACACCTGCTTTCTTGCCTTACATTACAGAGGCTTCATCTGTAGCTATACTACACAAATTAAGAAGGTTCAGGCCTTTTATTTTTAAAAACACTTCATTACAATTTCTGTTACATGTTAAACAGTTGGATTATTATCTCTATGGATAAAAATTTAGTTACACGCTCATTATTTTTAACAAATGTATATAATTAAATTTTGATGAACTGTTATATCTGTAGACTCATCAATGGTGATAATGAACATCTTGGCTTTTTCTACATCATGTATAATCATATGAGAAACAAACTTATTATGTCAATGGCATGCTGGAATGTCACCACTATGTTTGCTGTGTAGTTTTTAAATCAGAAGTACAAATTTTCTGGCATTAGTTCCACATGTTAGAAATATTACATGAAGAAAAAAAATTTGTATGCCATAGAGCATAAACACGTTATTAAATATTAATCATAAAACACAATCGCCATTGTAATCACCAACTGTCAAAAATTATCGCCATTGAAAATTTCTAATCGCATTTGGTAACAATGGCGATTGGTAGCGCAACCCCTGCGTATAGGTCTTCATTAACACAACGCTAGCCAGAATCTCCAACACTCGATCGAGTCCTCCTGTTCCTATCTGGCGCTTCCAACAATTGCTTTTGCAACCTTAAAGAGGGTGTGTCTGACATGCAGATTACCAACTACTAGCTTTCTGCTTACTCTAATGTTGTTAGATATAACAGTTCGTCGCTATCGTTTCGCCTGTATGCTCATCTAAGCATGTATTCACCAACACAGTACTGAGCACCATTTATAGCACCTCTTTGCCTTCCTCAATTGTCTCATCACAGATAAGTCTTTTAGCAGTCACATCTCAAGGTAGGACAAATGTCACTCTTGTTTACCTTGTCCTCTTTCTCTCTCTCATGGGTTTTTATTTTAATATTCATACTCAAAATTGTCTAGTCCAACACAACATACAATAAATGGAAATCTCCATGCATAATTCATGCACAGATAGAAGCCAAACAAGAGAGGCAAAGAATATAGAAGTGTGTCAAAAAGACCAGGAGAGAGCGAAAATCATGCGTTCCCTTTTTTATTTGCTTTGCACAGTTTCACGGATCCTGCCCGTCTAATTCGCTCTCTCTTCGTTTCTTTGCTGCGCCCAACCGAAACTGTCGAGTCCGAGCTCACCCCCCTTTCGCTCCTCTCAATGAAACATTGTCATTGTTAAGGCAACCCGCACTCAATCTCAAATTCGGGCCAACGAGTGAGAACCAAAAACTATAAAAAAATGAGCAAACAGCTTTATTAAGCAAAAACAGAATAAACTTATCTAATTTTCGTGATTTTGCATTTTGGTTACTTAGCCCTTCGTTGAAAATAATTATTTCTAAACATGTAACCCAATTTACTTGTTACTAATTTTCTTGTATCATTAAACATAGATTAATTACTCATTAAGTCTTACATAGTTGTGTGTATACAAAACCCACATCTATAATGATGAAATATTTCATCACAGTACATGTATCTTGCCAGAAATGATCGCTTGTGGGCTCAGTCTAATCAACTCGTTCGCGTATGCTCACTGAGTGGGGTCTCTTTAACAGAAACCTTGTTAGCAGACGGGATAGACAAGAAACAGTCCTCGAGCTCAGTCCTGTGGAAAGCAGCTGGCAACGTTGCTATACTGGACTGCTATCCTTGGATAAATTTTCTAGAAATTGATCATAACACTTAGGATGCTTTTGTCAGTAGGGCAATCTTTATGAAATTGCCTACGAAATGCCTGATGGACTAAAATTATAGAGTTTGTTTTTGCATACTCCAAGACCCAATATGCCTTTTCATTCACAGCTGCCATCGTGACACTATCGCCACCACAGCCTCCAATTGCGGGAAGATTAAAAATATTTGAGTTTTCCTGCATTTAAAACCCAGTCTGGTTAGTTTATATTATAAAATAAATGTAGAGTAAAATTTTGAAATGCTTGACATCACTTTGAATCCTGTATATAACGAAATTTAAAGAAACTGACTAGTTTCACCATTTTTTTATTCCCAGCTTTTTCAAAACAATAAAAATAAGACTTAACAATATATTTAAGCAAAAAATTTTGAATATAAGAACAATGTGATTGGATGAAATTATGCAAAATATGAGACATGACAAGTTATTGGCAGAAAAGTTATTCTTATAATAGATCTTGAGCATGAACTAACATATTTTACATATCAAATGACAGCTGAATGTAAATTTCAATGGTTTTGAATATAGCTGTTCTTGATAGATTATTGGAATATTGTAGTATTATCATGGAATTGTCTTCCAGTTGGGGGTGGGGTATTCTACAGAAGGTGATGTACAGGTGGTTTTTTTTTTGTTCATTTTCAAATACAGGGTGTATCAGGTTCGATGGTCATAAAGTACCTAACATGATCCTTTGCATGATTACAAACTTAAAGTTCCTTATGTAAAATGTTCAAAACTCAAATGTTAAGGGTCTAAACATCATGCGAAGTTTGCTGAAAACCTGTCGAAAACGTCATTTAATCTCAACAATTGCCGCCAATTTAATTGTAATCGCCCCTTTGAATTTAATGAACTGCTGTTGCGGAAAGTTCATAAATGACGTAACGGCACAATTTAAATTTTGAGTTTTTCGACATTTTCAATAAGGAACTTTAAGTTTGTAATCATGCAAAGGATCACGCTAGGTACTTTATGACCGTCGAACCTGATACACCCTGTACAACGTTAGATGTTCTTTAAACGAGGGAGTTTTGAAAAGTAATGCCTCTGAGGCTATAACGTTAATTAAATATGAGATAAAACAATTACCAGTATGTCAGCTGATAGCTTGGGAAGTCATCTATCATGTACTTCCACCTGTCGTTACTTTTCCATGTAATCACCATTCATGTCCACATATATAGGCTGATGTGAGACAAGCTGTTGCATCCCAACGAAAAAGAAATGAGATGTTTTCTCTCGGCACCAACGACACAACCCTGTCTTTACCTCCACATCATTGGTGGGACATTGTTCCCTTGAGGTTTTCTTTAAGCCTCGGAAAAAGAAAAAAATTGCAAGAAGCAAAATGCAGGCTGTACATAAGGTCTCCCGTTATGTATGTATATTTAAAATATGTCAATGCTCTCTGTGTTTGACGACTTGTGTGTGGACACGCATTGTCATTGTGAAGTCTTTATCTCGATAAACACGTAGCAGTCATGCATGTAGTTTCTACGGGGTTTCCACATATCGAGCAGAGTTGACAGTGCAGCCTTTTTTCTAAGAATTCTGTGTGGATTATGCCATCACAGTTCCAAAAAATGGTCATCAGCATATTATCTGCTAAAGCTTTGACCTCGATTTTTTTAGAGGAGGGAGACCATATGCCTGTGCTCCACAGACTGCCTATTCATTTCTGGGTCATAATAATCTGCCCAGGATTCATCACCAGTCACAATCTGTCAGAGGAAAGCATCACCTCCGTCTGCATATTGATTCAGAAGTTCCCAACAAATTTGCTTTTGTTTTGCTTTCATCTAGGGTCTCACAGCATGTGTGAACCCAATATGGGCACAGCTTCCTATACCCAAGCGGAATGTGGATGGTGTGATGGACTCGATCCAATGATATTCCAACTCTTTCGGCAATTTCCTTCTGCTTTACTCGGTGATTGGTGCGAATCAACTCATCCACATGCCTTGATGCTGTTCATTTGTTGCATTTATGTGTCTTACGCTGCGGGCCTGATCACGCTAGTTCTTTGTGGCTGATTATCACCTTTCACTTTTCTTGCAACCTCTTAACAGTAATGACATTCACACAGGCATCAACATAAACAACCACCATTCGTCAATGAATATCCACGGGGACACAATCCTCAGCTGTGAGGAATTCTATTATTGCATGTTGCTTCAATCCCACCTCCATGTACATCACTGCTTTTTTAAATCTGTGCATGTGTCATGTATGCATGCTTGCTGCTTGGTGAAATTTGAATGATAGCATTTAAAAGAAACTTTCTCTCATATGTTTGAAATTATGGCCAGGGATTATTACTTATTAAATCACCCTTGCAGAGAATAGTTTTGGAGTCATGCGGACGCAAAAACAGTTACAAAATTTGCACTGGAGACTGTATATTCCGTCGTTATTGAAATTGTTGTGGGGATCAGATAGGAAAAAACAGTTACAATCCCACTATAATACCATCAACAAATCCCATTTGAAGCTGTTTAACCCCTGATGATAACGTAACAATGAAACACCTAAGCAATAAAGATAGTTACTACATGGCTTAAATTACTCCCGTTTTCTCTTTTATGACATCTTATTGTGTGATAATAGACAGCATGGATATTGCCAAGTTCCATCACTTTAATTATTTACACCACCTAATACCATCCAGCCATCAACTTCCGAAACTGAGCGTTCTCATTAAAATACATACCAAATCAATATGCCCTGTTGCAAACTATACTCCAATACAAGCTAGCCACATTGCCATGTCTCTACCCCGATATTTGTTTGGTTTAAAAATCCTCTGCGACACTTTTAATATTTCTAACAGCACTGACCTAACCAACAAATGGTCCATTCCTTCTTGCCCATAAGCATCTACGTTGTTAGATATGTATTTGTACACATATGTCGCCATCCAAACTCTTTCTCACTATCTGAACGCCTGCTATTCTGGTCTTCTAACCAGAACTCTTATCAATCCTTCTATCTATCCTTACTGTCATCCTCAAACAGAACCAGTTTTCGTTTAAAGCATGGTTCCCACCTGCATAAAAACAACGGCAGAAACCACAAAGCAGAAAAAAATCCATGATGTCACTTCCTGCTTTCGTCTCTTCTGCCTGACTGAAAATTTCTGCTTTTTGGAGTTACAAGGAGTTCAACTTTTGTGGCAGAAACCAGGACAGAATGAGTTGCTCAGCCAATAGAAAATGATCTCTGTAGTGATGTCACAATGGCGTTCTCTCTCTCTTTCTCATAAAAATAAAAAGACGGACATTCAGCTCATGAAAGCGAAGGGCCGAGAAAGAAAATTGTATGGAAGCACTAATAGAAGAAGTGTGAAATAAAGTGCAGTCCCTCTATGTCGCGGAACTTGCAAGCCAAGATTTCATAGCCCCCGGCATTGTTAATTGCTTCACTGATTCCTTCTTTTTCTTTTGGGAAATTTCTAAAATTGTTTTTAAATGTAATGCATGTACTCTTGTCAATGTTTGCAGACTCGATCCATTCTAACGCTGTTTGCAGTCCAGAGATAACAGCTGCAAATTTGGATGGTTGGGGGAGGAGGGATGGCTCATTGTCATCTTCGTCACTGCTTTCAACCTCCTCAACAATTTGTACTAGAGAAGTTAAGGGTGGGATTAAGGCAAAATGCCTGTAGAAAGAATCGTGAAATAGAGGGGCTGCACTGTATATATTTATTAACACAGTTGAATTATTAAAATTAAATTGAATAAATACAAAAATTCGATATGATAATGGATGAGGAATGAATGAACTTCATACTGTTTGCAGTTTAGAACTGCTGACAGTGCAAAAATTTCAAATTATAACAAGAGATGGCACCTGGGTAGTGGACTTCTGCTGTTTCATCCATTTGAGCTTCTGCGACGGGAGACACCTTCAAGTGCAGAAAGTAAAAGCAAAAAAAATACGCTCTGGTTTCTGCTTGTGGGAACGACGCTTAAGAGCAAGTTTTATTCTCAACATTCTGGCTTGGAATCAGGCTTACCCCTTACAAGGGGATGCCACATCTTCCATCCCACAGATTTCGATTGGCTTTAACTTATAAATTTTGGGGCCTTCGAAAAGTAACTTGTGCAAAAGGGTTAAGTCAACACGCCTTCATTTTTTTTTTAAATAGAGGAAATTCTTTTTTTAAATTAGTTTTTTCCTTGAGAATAAAGTTTCACTTCATTCTTACAAGTACTGTTCAAGCATAATCCTCTCAATTCATGTTCAACTAAATCGGCTTTCCATCCACTTCGTTGATATCAACAGTTCTCTTGTTCAAGCATCTCTTTACTACAGTTGCTGCAGGTGGCAGGGAAACGGTATTTTATGTTTGTGTGGTTTTGTGTGGCCATATCTTAGACATTTGAAGCTAATCCGTGCATTTAAATACCCAAGCTTCATCACAACTGGTAAGATGTTCCCTTCACATGTAATAATAAAGGAACAGGTTGGTTTTACCTCCCCATTCTTTCTCGACTGGATTCGGTTGATAGCTCTAACACACTCTCCCTAAGTTCTTCTAAAAGGGTCTCATCATCTAAGCTGTAAAGATCTTTGCTCGTAAACACCCCTTTAATAAAATTAAGCATGGGATGTGCATAAATATTTAATTTCTCATTATTTTCCAAAGCCTTACATCGGAATAAAACTGCAGTTTGTTTAGGAGAAGTAACCTCTATAAGTAGGCTGCCATTGAGCTATCTCCGATTGAATTATAATCTCTATCTTTTGCAAGCCTAATGATGTCTTTAAATGCTCATTCCACCTTGAACAGTGAGAACAAGCCACAAGATTCCCGTTAGCTCTCAATGACAATGAACCTTGGATCCTTACAATCCAAGTCTTTGCTTTTCTTACTTCTTCATCACCTTGATTTTTATTTAGGTAATTATTGTTTTTTATGAAAAAAGTAACAAATTTCAGCCCCTTTGTTCCTCACCCATCACCATCGAACAAGGGGAAACAGACTGGCAACAGGGATATGGCAGGGATATGTAGGCATAGCCGAACCCTGGAGGCAGACTTCCAAAGAGATTGAATCAGCTGATTAATCTGAACGGGTCAGTTTCAGGTTCCCGTCTTTTAGAGAACCAGGGGCTAAAGTGGTGTGTTGTTCCTGAGTAGCCTTCCCGCAACCACCAGAGCCCCTTTTCCCTCAACATGAATCCCCACGCACGACAAAAACATGGGTGGAGGATCTGGTTACACTGGATGGCTTATGTAGCCTCTGTTGCAAGTACCAATCCTACAACTGGTTGGACACTTTTTGTCTGCTCCCTCAGTTACGGCCTGTCTGGCATAATGTGTCCCTAACCAGCATAGCCCTTGGCATCATTGAGGTACTCAAACCCTTCGCCACATCAAAGTAGGTCCATGGAAGGGCAGAGTCCAACTGGATTCAAGCACTGAAGGCTTTTTATCAGTGGATAACCGAGAGGCAAACTTTCAATAATTTTGTTAATAAATTTCAAGAAAATTTTCATGAAAAATTAACACCTTTTTTTTTTTTACTCACTTTTGACCAATACTTTTTCTGGTTAGAAAGCCAACAATGATTACCCATACAAAGCCAACAATTTAGTTTTCTTTTTTGGTGCTACCAATTTTACAGAGATTTCTGCTGTTGGCAATGATCACTTTTTATAACACATTCATCGTTGTTTCTTAACATAACCTTCTTCATAAAGGTACGGAGCAAGAGGTACATCCGATTGAAACCTCTTTAAAAATAATAATAATAATAATAATAATAATAATAATAATAATAATAATAATAATAATAATAATAATAATAAAAAAGCTCTAAATCACAAGCCATTGAAAAGAAGAAAGTAAACATAGCTTCCAGAAATATTAAGCGACTTTTTAATCACTCGAAGAAATATACACTAAAATATTGTTCAGACAATAGTACCTCGGATTTCGGCAACATAATTTTATGGCTATTAGTTTTCGACATCTCCAGCAGTTAGAAAGAGAATTCACACTCAATGTTTTCAAAAAACCTTTTCACACTAAAACAGAGGTAGAAAATTCACAGACTTCAAATATACTAATAAAATTAAATCCACTAAACTCAGCTGAGTTTTGCAAAATTTAGATGTAATCCCACTGTACATGCAACAGGATACCGCCCTGGTTCCTCAGCCAGGTGAAACTACCAATGGGAAACAGAATGAAACCAGCTTGATTTTTCCACCTCCCACCAAAATTCCCAGATTTTTTTTTCTAATTTCCAGTAAAATTCCAACATTTTTTATGGCACTAATGAATTCTCGTACAATAGGTTGATGTAAGTAAAGATGGCAGCGCTTATGCTTTATGAATCTGAGGCTATGACGCTATGGTCGAAATGAGGAGAAAATCTCGGCAATGTTAAGAATACTGTATAAGAACATGCATGTAAATTGTTCAGTTCTACCATGTTCGAACAACAATGTCAAAAACAAAAATCTCAAGTTTCATGGATTTCCTACAGATCGAAAAATTCAGTGAGGTTAAATGAGATATTGTAGCCTAGCCAAATATTTAGCATCGTCACTTTCGTAAATCGTAATTCATTATAAAATTTGCTCACTGTTAGTCAATACTTGTTTATTTCCGTCTGTTTTCGCTCCTATTAACTGAAGCTTTTCTTTAACTTTCATCTTCACTAAACTTTTGTAAATAAACTAGAACAAAATTCATAAACCATAGCGGATGCCATCTGCCGGATAGATTTGGCATTTAAATCAACCTATTACCGTACTTCCCAGGTTGCTGGACATCCTGTGTGGCTATTAATACAGTAATAGCTTAATGAACAGAATAAGATTTGTTATGGTAAGAGATAAAAATTCTTAAGAAACAACAATAGTAGTAAGTGAAAAAAAGAAATCACAGTTGAAAATTAATTTTATAAAGCTACAGTTAACGTTTCATCTTTTTCCTTGTAAGCGAGTAGTGAAAACATGTGGCATCTTGCGGATGTGCCAGGAAACTACACAAGTAATCACACTTTCAAATTCTATTCATTATGCTGCTAGTATTAAATTAGCATAATCTGGTGCTCCTGATATTGGTACTAATTTACAAATTCTCCTATAAGGCATAACTGTTAAGAAAAATATTATTAAGCAGTTGCGGTTACAACAATGGTTTCTGTTTTCATGGAAAACAGTTCTAACTAACTGATTTCAGTCATAATTAATATCACAATTTCGGATACTGCTTATAAAAAAAAATAAAAGCTATACTAGAGTTCTCTCACTGTAAGATGAAATTGAAGAGTTCACTTTATCGCGTTCAATAGGTAGTAGGTAGAGTGTCTAGCGGGAGTGTCTGGGAACAAGGTCTTTATAGCGCATGGGCGTGCCAGGAAAACTTGGCACCTAGCCAAGCTTAAAGCACAAGATTTGTGGATTAGGGGATTGTGTTGTAGCCGTTTGTCATCGAGAGATAAAATAGTTAATAAAATTATTAATAAGTTATTGTATGTTTAATTGTTAAAAAAAAAAAAAAAATTAAACGATCACATGTGTTTCATATTTACATGTTTAATTATAAATTCTGTTTTTAAATGAAATTTAAAAAATCAAAATTGCAAAGAAATAAAACATTTAGACAAATTAGACAAAATTTTTCATAGATTCCTTCTAAACTATAAATGAGGCGTATCAAAAATATAGTAAACACGTTTCTCTCCGACATCAAAATAGGGATTGTCTGGGTTAACACCCATTCCTTAGCTGACTGAACAAAATTTGATCCCATATCCGAAATCACAGCATGCACGTTTAATCCTATTTTTTCAATTTATTGATTGTTTCACATATTATATAATCAAGGTGATGTGTGATTAGTGAAATATAATGGCCTGTTGATATAAAAAGTGTTAAGTACACAAAGGTGGAATATAAGTGATTTAAGATCTGCAGACTGTAAATAGAGTAGAACTGTTGATACTACATAACTGTAAATAGAGTGGAACAGGAATCGAAAAAAGGATTAAAAAATAATACAATTTTTTTTTTAAATGTTCGTAAGTTATAATTAATCACAACTTTTACTTTCCTTTTACTTTCAAAAATTTTTTCAAGAATGGATTGAAAATCGTGGAATTTAAAATTTTTAAGCGCTTGGACATTCTTCTATTTTTTAAAACATTATACAGTACATCTATTTAGAATTAATATCCACTTACTGGTAAAGTTTTGTATCATTTATATTTTTATTATGAATCAATTTATTTTTGATAAAAACATTTTGAAAATATTTGTATTGTTTTCTGATCGAATCCAAATTTTAGAGACATTTTATACGTATTTTAATATTTTGTATAAAAAAGAATCAATTTTGTTGTTTCTTTAAAATTTATAATATTGAATTTTTAAAGTTGTACGCAATTCTAAGAAATATTGATGTGTCTTTAATGATGACACAAGAAAAATAAAACAATCACAATATTCATTAAAAGAGTAAATGAAGAATGGTCTTATGAGGATTGTTTTTTTTTTTTGTTTGTTTGTTATTTTTCACGCCAAACCTCAGATGTTTTAAATTGGAAGTTTTATCAATAATAATTTTAACGTTTTTCTTTTTTTTTTTCATCCTGGAAAAGAGTGGCAGAAATAAAAAACTAAAATTTTGTATGCAATGTTACATTGTTTTCTGTTATTTCTAAACAAGCAAAACAAGTTCAAAAAGTCATAACATTAATAACTGATATTATTTTATGCAAATCCGCTTGTGTCATTGCTAATTTGATTATCAATTACTAATTCAAGACTTGAGTCCAAATTAATATTCATTTAGAAATGTTTGATTAACACTTTTCTCAAAATATAATTTAAATACTTGGTTACACCAATAAGGAGCACTAATCGTTTGCTCAAAATAGTATTTCACAATTTCGAAATATGAATGTTATCTTGAAGAATTTCAATTGTTAACTTCTAATGTAAGCTAAAAAGCAAAGAAGAAATAGCTTACAAAAGTGCTAAAGATAAGGCATGTTCAAATGAAAGTGATTCGGGCTTTAGCGTGCGAGCACGTGAGTGCGTAGACACAAGGCAAACGGGTGATTGTTGACGTGTCGTCTGCTTGTTCTGATAAGCACTGCTGTGGGAAGTTACGTTAGGCTTATGCTCGTATTTCGTTTGTGTTACAATGGACCCTCCTATTAAATTTCCATCCAAAACTGACCAACGAGCGGTGATAATGTTTCTGACAGCTGAGGACATTCCACCAGTTGACATTCATGCTCGTATGTTGAATGTTTATGGAGAAGCATGTGCCTCGAAAGCAACCGTGGTGCATTGGGCCAAAATGTTCCATGATGGTCGTGTGGAAACGGTTGATAAACTACGTCCACGCCAAGCAAACGTGGTCACCACCAATCAGTTGAAAACAGACATGGATAAGTCAATTCAGGAGGACAGGTGGATCAGCATACGGTCACTTGCGAAGAATCACAACGTCAGTATTGGTTCCGCATATGCTGTAGTGAAAAGTCTGGGATATGGCAAGGTCTGCTGTCAGTGGGTACCCCGAATGCTCACGGAAAAGCACAAAGAGCTGCGTTTCGGCTGCTGTTGGGATCATCTGGAACGTTACAGTCATGAGGGGGAAGCGTTTTTGAAGAAGATTATCGCGGTAGATGAGACCTGGTGCCATTATTGGGAACCTCCGAGAAGGTATCCACAATGCAGTGGAAGCATCCATCGTCACCACGGCCCAAAAATTTCAAGTCGCAAAGTTCGGCCGGGAAGGTTATGCTTACGTGTTTCTTTGATTTCGACGGTCCTCTGCTTTTGGAGTTTATGGAACCTAAAACACATACAGTGAAACCTCTTTAAGCCGACCAGCAATGGTTCCACGTAATAGTGGTCGTTTGGAGAGGTGGTCTTCTTAAAGAATTGGGGGGGGGGGGTGTAAGCGTAATTTATAAAGTTTCATTGTCTGAATTGTTTAACATTATAAGGATATAATCTGATGATATACAAAGCTTACTCTTTTGGTTTCCTTAATTATTTTAGTGATTTGCATAATGGACTAAAGTTTTATTAATGAATTTTAATGAAATTTTCATAACTTTATGCAGTAATATGGCTATTCAAAATAAGCAATACGTGAAAACAAAATATTAATACCTAATACATGCATAATTACATAGCAATAAAAGTGATCCCAATTATTGGATCAAAAATTTCCCCTATTCTTTGTTGAAAAACTGTAACATTGAAGTTTATTTTTTTCTGCTCAACATTTTACGTACTGTAACTTGTTGATATTCTTCTTTCATCTCTTCAAACAAATCCAGCAAGTTTTGACTTGGTCTTGTAGCGATAAAAAACAAAGTTTTCTTTTTGAAATGGTGACAATAGCAGGCAAGACATTGAAATATGATGTGAAGAGTGAAAGTGATGTAAAGTGAGCCCAACACGTGCATTCTCAACTGCAATCACATATTGAGCTCTTCCTAACTGTAAGATAAAGCAGGGTGTGAGTGAATGCCACTGATACACAAAGCAAAGAAACAGATTGAACAATGCTCAGTTTCCTACTCCTCCTTCAAAAAAATGAGCATACTCTTTAAATTAGAGGAAGTGGCATTATTAACGCTTCAATCCCAAGACCAACGACCACCCATTTCAGGCACCAATCATTGAAGTTCCCTCTTTAAACCGACCAGTAAACATGGCAAAATCAAGTCATGGCAATCTTGACTCGATTTTGCCATGTCTACTGGTCGGTTTAAAGAGGGTATATTGATGGTTGGTGCCCGAAATGGGTGGTCGTTGGTCGAGTAAAGAGGTGGTCGGCTTAAAAAGGGAAAAAATGCATTATACCTATGAGACATTAATTCCATGCCAAGGAAAAGTGGTCGAGTTAAGAGGGGGTCGTGTTAAAGAGGTGGTCGAGAATAGAGGTTTCACTGTATTAATGCTATCACATACACTAAGACACAGCAGAGCTTGCGTCAAGCTGTGAAAAACAAGCGTCCTGGTAAGCTCAGTGATGGGGTGATCCTCCTCCAGGACAATGCTAGTCCACATGTTGCGAGACTGGTGCAGGAAGCAATAACCAAAATGCGGTGGCAAGTTCTGCCACACTCTCCTTATAGCCCAGACCTCACACCATGTGATTTTCATGTGTTTGGTCCTTTAAAGAAGGCACTGAAAAATCGACGTTTCGCCAATGATGAGGAGGTTAAGGACGCTGTTCGGGCATATTCAGAGAGCAATAGAAAACAGAATTTTTTTTGCAAACGGTATTAGCCAATTGATGCCCCAGTGGGAGTCCTGTATTGCAGCAGGTGGAGATTTTTTTTAGGACTGCGCGTCTATAATAGTGACTATAAGGTGTTCTTCTTTCTTATAACAAAGGTAAATATTAATACTTCCATTTAATCCATCTGAGTGCCCTTTGAATCACTTTCATTTGAACATGCCTTACATAATTAGTGGATTTTTAGTTCAAAATGTGAAGTTATAATATTTAAAGTTAAATTTCCTTATATAACTTAAATGGCGATAAAACATTGAACTTTTTTATAAAAATACTAATATACTTAAAAAATGTCTCTAAAATTTGGATTCGTTCATCAACAATACAAATATTTTCAAGATGTCTTTATTAAAAATAAATTGATTCATAATAAAAATATAAATGATACAAAACTTTACCAGTAAGTGGATATTAATTCCAAATATACTAATTTAAAAAATTAGAGGAATGCCCAAGTGCTTAAAAATTTTAAATTCCACGATTTTCAATTCATTCTTGAAAACATTTTTGAAAGTAAATGGATTAAAGTTGCGATTAATTATAACTTATGGACATTTTGAAAAAAATTGCATTATTTTTTAATTCTTTTGTCGATTCCAAATATACACAGTTTAGAAGGAATCTATAAAAAATTTTGTTGAATTTGTCTAAATGATATAGTTCTTAGCAGTTTTGAATTTTTAATTTTCAATTAAAAACAGAACTTACAATTAAACATGTAAATATGAAACACATGTGATCGTTTAATTTTTTTTCTTTTTTTAACAATTAAGCATACAATAACTTATTAATAATCTTATTAACTATTTTATCTCTCAATGATAAAGGTCTACAACACAATCACAGATCTTGTGCTTTAAGCTTGGCTATGCGCCAAGTTTTCCCGGCATGCGCATGCCCAATAACAACCTTGTGCCGAGACACTCCCGCTAGACAGTCTACCTACTGAAAGCGATAAAGTGAACTCTTCCATTTCATCTTACAGTGAGAGAACTCTACTTTTGAATATTCCATTCATTTTTAGCCTGATATCTAACGAATAGAATTAATAAGTGTGATTATTATCGTAGTAACCAATGCTAAAATCAGATGAATGGCGAATGTGCGAAATAACAGCGCTGCAGTCGATATCAACCAACTTCGTAGAGAATTTTGCTTACTGCAAATGCCAATTTCACATTTCTCGTTAAGTTTCTGTCGTATACTTTATTGTTTCACTGTTTATAAATGTTGAATGTGTTATAATGTGTAATTTGTATATCTTTTGTTTAGTTTAAAACAGTATTTTTACTCATATTTTAAAAAATTTACTCATTGTATTTACTCGTACATGTATCTTATGACAGCAGATAGGCCTACTTCATTCCTTCGACAGTTAGCAAATGTCTGACTGTCATGGTCATGGTTCTTGAAGATCACCACAATTAGACCAGTTTAGAGAATCAGACTCTGCTTTCAATGAATTTTGTTTTAATTAAATGACAGCATGGTAGAAAAAGCACAATGCTTCAAAATGAACTGAGTGCACAATGCGTCTCGCATTTGGATACCATTCTTCGCTGGCAAAATATAATCGATTTTGATTGTAGAAATCTATGAAATGTGAAGTTTCTATTGGATTTCTTATTTACACACCCAAACAGAACAATTTAAAGGCATTCTGATAGAATTAAGGCAAATAAACTAATGTGTTATGCAGAATTGAAAGTGGTTCTCACAGCAGGAAAAGTTTCTTGTTTCGCTGATTCTTTTGAGGGAATGAGAAGGCCAATTTTCAATCTTCTGATGCATTTTTCTTAATAAAATATTAGGATAAATCGAAAAAATTTGAATGATATGCATTAGATATATTTTATTACCCTGAATGCAAAAAAAAAAAAAAAATAAAGTCGAACTTTTTCGTGGAGTTTACCTTTAAGAAACAGTAGATAAACAGTATGAAGAAAACAGAAATAGTGTTTGAAAATTAATTTTTAAAACTACTGTTAACGTTTCATCCTTTTCCTTGTAAGCAAGTGCTAAAAACCTCCAACTCGCTGGTTGAAAACGCATGCAGTGACATCTTTCGTATGCGCCAGAAAACTACGCAAGTAATCACACTTATTAATTCTATTCGTTATGTTGATATTATAATTCCTTTCCACTGTATGTATAAATATACCAAAAAATGCTACAATGTGTGTTTAGCAGTATACTTGTAAAGCCTGCTTAACAAAGGACTTTTCAGTTGACCAGCTTTTAAAAAGATCGAGACAAAATATTAGAATCTTTATATATGATACCAGAATTCTCTTTTCAAATCTATAACTATTAGTCACAAGCCTGAGAATTTTGGTTTAAAAACAAATAAACTGCAATTTATAAACAAGAAAAAAAGATAAGTTGAAATAAAAGGTGCAAATACAAGATATGTAAATATCAACATGGAAATAATATAACATGTAAGGAGAAACTCTCACTTACCTAAAGTTACAATTTTTACAGGAATATTGAGCCTTTGCCTAGTGCTTGGAGATAACCGCAAAAACCCATATTCCAGGGAATATTCGACTATGTACTCGTCATCTGGCCAAACTACAATTGAACAAACAAATAAATAAATAATAGAAACTGTCTAAATATTTTCTATTTTTGTTAGTGAATAAAGCAAGTCTCCATTAAGCGAGTTGTTAAATACCACGGTAGTCAAGTGTTAAATAACAGACAGCTTCAGCAAATCAAGACATTGAAGGCCAACATTGAGAGATTTTGTGTTTGTGAGTGATAAGCATGACTTTACAGTTTTGACATCCAGCTTTAATCGGCTTTTAGTGAACCAGCTCTCGCACTGATGTAAAGCTTTTTGCAGTCGACTGATGAAGTCAAGGAAATTTTTACCTTTATGAATTCCAATGTATAAATTTCTTGAAGTGTTGTCATCTGAATCTCACGGTCTTATTACCCATAGAGATGCTGAAGCTTCAAGTCAAAAAGACTCTGTAAAGGTCTGCGAGAACATATGAGACGAAATGATAAGTAGCTATGTAAATTAATCAGTGATTGTGCCATATGATAAATTTATCACGGTCATAATCTGCAATGAATGAGTGATATTATGTTTTTTTCAAAATAGGAAAGGCAAAATTTATAACTATAGTGAAAATTGTTAACTATAGTTATATAGATGTATTTGTATAACTTAACTAGTAAATCTATTATTCCCACTCCCCCTCTAAAGTGAATAAATTGAAAAAATTATTAATTAAACAGAATATTGGAAGCCCTAAAATTTGTAAACTAAGTTTTGGGGAAACTATTTGGCTTTGGAAAAGATCATCTAAACAGATGATTGCATTAAGGCCACACATCCTTTGCTGGATTACTTTAACCTTTCATTTATTCCATATAAGAAAACAAATTCTCATTTTTATAATGTTCCATAAAATAGTTTAGGGTTCAGGCCTGGTCTGGAGCCGTTTATGCATTGCTGCGTCGCTGGTTGAAGGATATTTTAAGAAAGGGAGGGAAGACAAATATGTGTGATAAGGAATAAACTGGATGCCCATCTTCAATGACACATGATTTCAAGAAAAATATGAATACAAATGAGATTTATGTGCAGCCAGAATCTAAAAAGTGATCAAGAGACAAAACATGCTGTACAGGAATGGCTGTTACAGCATGAGGACATTTTTCAACATATAAAAAAAGAAGGAATATAAAAAGGAAAAACAGCTACTTTCTTCAGCAAAGGAATTTAAAAACTGGTGTCAGGAAACAACAAATGCCTCGACAATAATGGCAATATTGTGTTTTAAATAAAATTATAATAAAATCCTTTATACACTTTTCTACACCTATCTGGTTTTTACTTTCTGGATGTGCTTTATAGTTTTCTGACATCTGATATCTTGTTATTGATAAATAAAGTTTTTTAGATTGAATTATTCCATCTTCCACTATGAATTAATATTACTGATAACTGGGTTCAATTTGGTAACAATGTTAATTTTATTATTAAAATGCGTTTCGGTTTTTAAACCATCGTCAGTTATGTTAAGAGATTTAAAATTTTGAGCAATTTATATAAGGAGGGCTACGCTCCACTTCATTTCCTGGTTGGTGAAGGTGCTAATTGTGCTCATATGGGCCTTCTTCCCAATCAATCTCAGGAGAGACTAGATAAGTAAACTCCTAACAATAAGCAATTGGAGTGAAAAAAAAAACAAAAAAACTTCATATACATGTCTCCGTGAATATTATAAACATGATTAAATATACAAACTAATTAAACAATGAATTTAAACAATAAATTGTTTGGCTACAAACAAAATTTTGAAGATGAGTTGATATGTGGATAAATGATTAAAATGGTATACTTAAATAATGAATAAAATTATCATTATTTATATTTATATATAAGAAATAAAAATGAGAATAAATTAATAATAATAATAATAATAAATAATGATAAAAAAATAATAAAAAAGTATTATAAAAAATTCAGGGGTCTATAATTATAGATCTCTAATAAATGCTTACAAAATATATATAGTTAATAAACAGTCAGTACCTTTAATGAGTAGGTATTCCAAACTTTAAGAATAGATTGAATGTCATATATTACCATAATAATAATAATAATAATAATAATAATAATAATAATAATAAGCTAAGATACACATCATACATCAACATCTAGCTAAGGGACATTCACACTCCATACTAAAAATATATCCCCGACACTGTCTTAGAGAACACCACACATAATCAGTGACAAAACTATCCCTCATAACAGACTAGTAGGCAAGCAAAACAAAGTGACTTACATAATTGATATCTCTATCCCCAATACACACAATTTACAAAAGACATACACTGACAAAATCACTAAATATACGGATCTTGCACACGAAATAAAACGCCTTTGGGGAGTTAACAGAGTACACATTGTTCCTATTATTCTTTCTGCCACTGGGGTTATTCCACACTCGCTACAGAAAAGCCTGTCAACACTAAATTTAAACCCACACTTATACAAAACCTTACAGAAAGCCACAATTCTAAACACCTGTCACATAGTAAGGAAATTCCTACACCCAAACATCAATACTCCTACGAGTGCATAACTTTCCCTCCCTCGCATTTGAGTCCTTTGGGCTTGGCCCTCTTTTGGGTCCGCCTCTGGGATTGGCTTCCGGACTTGATCCGAGTTTGGCTTCTCCAAACAATAATAATAATAATAATTGTATTGTATTGTATTGTAGCAACAAGCATCTCTCAACCACGAACTCTATATAAGAGAACATGGAGAAAAGAAATTGCTCCCCAACGGGCAAAGCCCAAAACGGGGTTAATTTATGGGTTAGATAAAAATGTCGACAAGATTGAAAACGTTAGTTGAAAAATCGTAATCATTATATAGCTGTACTAATTTCATTGCTGGATCAATCCATCCGGCTTGAGAAGAATAAGAACGAACAGGTAATTTTAATCTATTTCCCCTAATAACTCTAGAACAACGAAGTCCTATTGAAGCTAAAAAATTTGATGAACCAACACGACCATTAAGAATATTTGCAAGAAAATTGATCATATAACAGGTTCCTAATCTATCGAGAGACCAAAAAGCGAATTGATCCCTCACTATACCATCAGAACTACCAAATTCTTTTCGCAATACTTAAACAATGCATCATGAAACTTCATTAATTTTAAAAATTTTCTATTAGTAAAGCCTGGGAACCAAATAGGAAAACCATAAAGAATTTTAGGCAAAACAACACTTAAATAAATAGAACAGATAATACCAGGTTGACGATAAAAAAAAAGCAAGACGCCGGAGACAACCCACTCACCTAGCCACTTCTAAATTTAAACAATCAATAATAATAATAATAATAATAATAATAATAATAATAATAATAATCTAATACTAATAACAAGATACTAATACAGGATGTGGAGGGTATACGCATTTAGTAGATTTATAAGAATCAAGTAAAACAGACTGAAACGAAACGGAAAAGACATTTTCCATATAAACGTGGTCTATCACAGCAAGCTGTAATGTGTGGTGGGAGGGGGGGGTGCAATGAGATGGGATGTCAATAAATAAAATGGTATTAAAATAAATAAATAAATAAATAAATAAATAAATAAATAAATAAATGAATAAATACGTAAATAATAAAAACAGTTATGGTAGTTTAGTATCACGAAACCAAAACTACAGTATGAAATTAGTTAACTTATAATTTGTATGGTGACATTGTTAATAACGTAATGCTTAAAGATGAAAAATTTTTAAGGGACGTGGAACAAAAGGGATATTAAGGACAGACATAAATGTGTGAATTAAACCAGTAACAATACACTTTGTGAAAATTCAAACATGTAAAAGACAAGCATTCTAATTAATGTTGTACATTTTGTATAACTTTTTTCTTTGGTCCAAGCATTAATGGTTCCATGTCACAGTTCGTTTGTATGTTAATCAGCCTCTGCTCTTCGATGGTTTTGGCTAACTGTATTTCTAAATCTTCATATTATTTCTATTTTTCTTGGTTCCCTGTTCTTATGTACAGTTTAGTGCATAAAGGTTTAGACTTAAGTCATAGTTGAGCATGTGAATAGCAACTCTCAAGCATATACCTGTACCAATTTTCATTCAGAAGGGACAGATCCAGTCTAATCTGCCTTGACTCTCGGTAAAAGTACCTGATTTTGCAACCGATCAACATCCGGTAAGCTCAGTTCCTACGGAGGAGGTAAAAACCTTTTTGCATCCGACTGTACAATTTCCATTATCTCCTCTATTTTTCCACACTGATGTTTAGTATTCACCATGTGTTCTGCGTAATTTGATTTCTTCGGGATGTACTTGATGGCGGCTATGTGCTCCTTCTATCTTTGGTTGAATGACCTTTTTGTGCATCCCAAATAGTATTTGTCACAGGTTTTGAAATTCAATTTGTAAATTCCACTCACTTCATGATTTCTTACTGCGGAGTATTTCCCCGATGGTATTCTTCGTTTTGTACATTATGTTGCACCTCTTTTCTTTATTAAATTGGTAATTCTATGTTATGTTCTTACCGAAGTAGGTGAATCTGCTCCATGGGCCCTCTCTCTTTGGTATATTATATCCATCATCTTTTTTGGATATTTTCTTAATGATTTTATCAATTTGTTGTTTATTGTACCCATTCCATTTTGCTATGTTTTTTTATATTTTCCATTTCTTGCTGCTGGTCTTCCTTCCCCATAGGAACTCTTAAAGCCCTGTAGATCATCATATTCAGGGCACACCTGTTTATTTTCCTTGGGGTGATCTGAAGTCTTATGTATGATATTTCTTGTTGCCTTGTTAAATGAATTTACTTCCCTAGTCTCTCCCAAGATTGACTGGGATGAAAGAAGGCCCATATGGGCACAATTAGCACCTTCACCAAACGGGAAATGATGTGGAGCCTAGCCCACCCTCCTTATATAAATTGTTCAAAATTTCAAATCTTGTAACATAATTGACGATAGTCTGAAAACCAAAACGCATTTTAATAATAAAATTAACGTTCTTGCAAAATTGGGCCCAGTTATCACATTAAATAAATTTTTGGCTTGAAAAATGAATTAAGCACTGCAAAAGTTTAAGAATGCTACTGTATCTATACCACTAAGTTTTAAATTTAACATAAGCACACTGATAGTTACAATAACAGTGAAACCTCTATTAAAAACAGCTTTTATACACTCTAACATATGTTTTTCTACGTCATTCAAAAAGTTCAGTTTGCACATGTAAAAGATCCATCGAGATGGAGAAATCTAGGAATTGGTAGCATTCTTTAGAAGCTACACAGCAACAGACTAATGAGAAAAACACTCATTGAAGAGAATCAAAATGGAGAAAGAGATGGTCACTTTCTTTCAAGAAAAGTTTCGCTTAGATTTGTTTTTTAGTTTTTTTTCTTTTCTTCCCTGAAGGAAAGTGATCAAATGCTTTTTATTAAAATGACAATAGAGGCTGTCCTCTTTGACATTGAATGAAAGGGATGTCCTCTTGAATCACTAAGACTACATTGTGCTCTAAAAAAGTATATTCAAGCTTCATGACCAATGTAGTCTCTGAAAAAGCATTTAAGAATGTCTATACTTTTGTGAATCTATATTGCAACATTTTTTAAAAAAAAACTAAACCTTGTTTTTAAAGTCTTCACTTTTGAATATCTTAACATCTAGAAGAATAATGAAGTTGTGATATCATTATTATCACTGTGAACATGCTGACAATTAAAGGAACCATGGGACTAGTATCAATGAATACAATGACATAAGTGTGATAAGGATATTAATGTGTTTACTGGTGACGCATTTCAGTTTACACCATCTTCAATAAGCATTTACAGAAGTTTGTTAATTTTGTAAATGCCCATTGAAGATGGTGTAAACTGAAACGCGTCAGCATTAAACACAATTAGTATCTGTATCACTCTAGTCCTTTACTTATTTCAATTAATTTTAAAGTAATTTTTCATAAAAGCATTTTAAGCATGTTTTTGACTTATCATTTAAATAATTGAAAGCTATTTTAAAGTTGTTGAAAATAATTTTAGTAGAATTTTTAAGAAAAATATCTTAGATGAATTTTTATATCAGTTTATAATTAAAGAGAGTTTATTGTTCTCTTTCCAATATTGGGTTTATATAATTATATAAATATTTATTTTCTAATAATTTTGTCTGGATTTTACGAAGCCCACTGCAAAAATTTGCAGCCAAACAATATCGGAATACATATCATTAATTAAAGTACTATTACACGTGCAGACACTCCTGCTGTTCATGTCTTCCCAAATTTCATTGTCATCTGGTATTCATTTAAACTGAATGGTGACTCAAAGTGAACAGTGTCAGACTGTAGGAGCAAAGTATGGAGATTTCAAAAGATGCATAGAGAGGCATGATTTTCTAAGACTATAAAAAAGTCCTAAATACAAATGAAGGCTATTCTCTCTTCGAGAGAAACATTCCCAGACTATTCTCTATCGAATGCAAGTGTCATAAACTGGTATTGAGAATTTGGAAGGGTGGGAAAATCTCTGAAAGATGATTCCTATAGTGCACGCCCTCCTGAAGCAGTCACTTCGGGGAAAACTTTCTCCGTGCAAAGAACATGATAAAAATAGATCCCCATATCACTTACCAGCAGATAGAGGATTCCATCCACATCGGATCAACAGCAATCAACATCCTCTTGCGAGTTCATCTTCAACTAATGAAATGATGAGCGCAGATGGACCCCCCACATGTTTATGTTAGAGCAAAAAGAGGAAAGAGTGAAGTGGTGCTGTGAAATGCTCAAAAGATTTGAACAAGGCTAATGACTGTCAGTTTACAGCATTCTAACAGGTGATGAAACATGGGTTTATCACTATGACACTGTGACTAAAGAGCAATCAAAGAAATGGGCACAAAGGAGACCCTCCGCTGAAGCAATCAAAAAAGAGTTCACGGTTGCTAGCTTCTTGTTTGGCCTAGGAAATGTGGCCAGCATTCCTCTGCAAACTGACATACACATCACTGAAGAATGGTATGTGATGAAGTCTGTTCCACAAGTGATGCAAAACTGGTAAATAAAGTACCAAAGAATTGGATTTTGAGATTTATTGTGACACAAGGATAGGGCTCCTGCTCATTGGGCAGTTTGGACTGCGAAGTTTTTTGCAAAACAATGTGTGTTCCGATTGTGCCATCCACCTTTCTCGCCGGACGTGTTTTATGCGGAATGTTTATGTTTCTTCACGTGAAAAATGAGCTTTGTGGGGTTTGATATTTTTGAGATAGGATGTTGTAGCTTTGTACATGGACATAATTTCAGATGTCTCTGGAGTCAACTGGAAATGAGTCTTTTTTAATTGGTTTAAATGGATGAATCTGTGCATAGCTTTCAATCGAAAGTATTTTGAAAAAGATTTATAAAAATTTTCGTTCTAAACCTGTTGTGTTGTTCATGGCTACAAATTTTTGCAGTGCCCCTAGTAATTTATTGGGAAATTGTTTTCATAAGTGTTGTCACCTTAACTAATTTAGTTAATCAATTCATTCAGAAATATAGACCTGGATTCACAAAAGTGTCGTTAATGATTTAACTACAACATTTCGTCATCACGGAAAGTGTCGTTAATTAGCATCGTTACAGAATGTTTAAAATGATGATATCTTTGTACACGACAAAGAAAGACGTCGTATTCTAATGTTTCCATTATTATGTCTCAGCATAGATGAAGTATACTCATCGTCAAAAAAAACATTGCACCTATAGAAAACTTGGGTATGCTATGGAATGTTCAGTTAAGACTCCACCGCTGGCACAAGATCTGCAAGAAATAAAAGTTAAAGTTCAGTCTGCATGGGATGAGCTAAGTCACGGCCTCCTAGAAACTGAACATGACGTCAATAATGTGTTGTTGAAGCATTAAGATTGTGACGTTGAACTAACTTCTGTAATAGCACCACCAGTTCGACGTAACAATGTTTTATCTTTTCCATGTTCAGGCCCGGTAGTTTCTAGAAGGCCGTGATTGAATCAAGGATACATTAAGAACTTGTATGAATCCATGCCATGACGTACGGCAGAATTCATTAGAAATAATGGCAGCACAAAACCCTATTGGAATGATTTTGGCATTTTGACCAATAAATTCAGCCATGCCCGTGCTCATTTTTTAATCATTTGTTGTTGTGGCGAGTACTAACTTCCATTCAAATATCTTTTCAATCTGACGTTTCCTTCTGGGTGCAACTTTTTTTTTGGACGATGAGTGTATGAGTAATCAAATATACTCTATAGTGTAAATTTTCTATGGATGTGATTTTTCAACTGACTGAGACGCTCATTCGATATAAAAATGGAAGAATAACTTGGCGAACTTGTTCAATTGCTCCCCCTTCTGGCTAAAGGCCATTGATTCCTGAATAAATTTCTTTTAGTCCTACGTTACTTTATCAGCATTTGACATTTTCATAAAAATAATTTCAATTTTTTAGCAGTAGATATTTTCTAGAAAGAGTACTTTTATTATTTTTTTTCTAGTCGTCAATTATAATTCCAAAGAAGTAAATTGTTGCTTTCTCTTTTGATCTTCCTCCACTTTTCTTCCGTTGTAGTTGGGATTCTTATCGGCGGTTTTCAAGCAAACAACGACATCATTTCCATACTCTCAAAATCGGGCTACTATTCTCTCGTCGTTATGTTTAAGGCTAGTTATGCATACTGTGAAATGTGTTTACGACAAATCATAAACTTGCTAAATTTGCCAATGTTGTTACTATAAGATGTTGCTAATAACGATATTTTTGTGAATCCGTACCAATTTCTGAGTTTTTTCCTGCAGTGCCTTCGGATAACAAAAAAGTACAAAAAATTATACAATAAGAGCTCCTTAAATGCTCTTTTTTTATTTAAAAAAAACAAAAAAAGTTCCCTAATTGTGCTAGCTTAATGAATAAGAGATTACATCTAAAAATTATGAAAATTCTAGTAAAATTTTCCAGTTTGATTCCCGTAGAATACAATAAAATTATGATCAATTTTGAAACAAATTTGACACTCTACAGGCTATCTAGACAGGAATATCTGGAATAGAAAAGATTCAGATGGCATGACTTCATTATAACACAGTTCTAAGTGTTCTAATATAAAAAATGTTATTAAATTATTTTTTTAAAGAGGTCTATATAAACCACTACATATCCATATTAAAATTCCTTATGCATCAAGCTGGTGGGAATGTAATGTCAGTTTAGTACGTTTTAATTTAGAGCAGCAATAATGACAAACAAAATACTTTTAAAAGAAATTTCTCCTGTCTTCCAGAAACTTTAAACAAGTTTTGCTTTCATGAGGAGATGAACTCATTGGAAGGCAATTTCAACATCATTCTCTGTTTGAAAACATTTTATGTAAAGAAAAATCATCTAAGGCCAGGATTTAAAAAAAAAAAAAAAAAAAAAAAAAGAACTGAGGTGTACTGTCTGGTGACAAAGCGGATGTGGCAAAGTTTCATATCCTAATTCCTCCAATTTTAGTTCGGTTAATTTTGCTATATGAGGGCAAGCATTGTCATGAAGGTGAACAGGAGCCTTCCTATTTACAAGAGAAGGGGATAATTTTGCAATGTTTTTTGGCAGTACACCTCAGATCTAATGATTTGGCCAGGTTTAAGAAATTTATGGTGGATCATCCAGTCATTAATCACCATGTTAATATTATCTTCTTGAGATAGAGGTCACATATAAACTTTTTGTTCAGACTAGCACCAATATCTGCCCATTATCCTGAATTGTCATACAGGGTCCACTTCTTACCACACATCACAATTCAATGTAGGAAAGGATCAGATATATTTCACAAAATGAGTGAAATACAAAGGGAACCCTATTCTGTCAGTTTTATTCTTGTGTGTTATAGCATTGCAAGTTTTTCACTCCCCTTTTATTATATCCCATTGGTCCTCATTCTCATCCTATCCGAGCATATCATACATTTCATTTCGAGGCTTCCCATTGGTTCCCTTCTGTTCTTCCTAGCCAATACTTTCTTCCCCCTCCTGCCTATTTTTTCTGTATATAAAGCATCTTCTAATGCCCCTATTATCACTCTCACTTTTTTGCTTTGACAAAGGATAGCTTCTTTCCAAAACGTCAGTTTTTTTCAGGGCTTACCATCCTGTGTTCAATGTTCATTTCTTACAAAATGAGTGAGGGACAAACGTTGTGCTTTGCTGTCTTCACTCAATTCGTAGAGGTACCCATTTTTCCAGCTTGCACACTTTCACAATTTGCTTCAAATGTTCATAATCATATGATCATTTCTAAGCCTGGATGCAAGTACTCATGATTTTAACTGGGAATTTGACTCCACTAATGATTTTAACAGGTCATTACCAAATTCAAATCTGTATCCAGAGCAGGGTTAATCTTGAAGGTTTCCATGTCAGCATTTAAAAATTTTGAACCATCTTTGTACACGACCAAAAATTGAGTTCTTGACTCATGCTTTGTTCAGATTTCTTGCTGGACATTTGCCAAGTTTGAATTCTTATAATAAACTCACCCTAATCTGGTCAATTGTCATTGCAGCTGCAATTAACAATAGAACAAAAATTAATCAACAGATTTGAGGAAACTGTACCCAAACGTCATTGTAATGTTTGCATTGATATCGGAACCAATGATTGCCTACAACTTTGCATATTGAAATTTCTTATAGAATTTAAACTGCATGTGCTAATTTGAAATTACTTTCCCACAAACTTAATATATGCTGCTCCCTTTAAGTAGTTATTGCCAGTGACACTGGAGGTCAGATGCAGTGGTTTTTGGTGTTGTATTATCTTTTCATTAATAAAAATTATAAGAGGCATATTTTGTTTCCTTAAAGTTTTTGAGGAAACATCATTCATTGACTTAACAAATTGAATACAGTGCTCCCTCTATATAATTGCAACTTCGTTATATGGACTTACTGTTATAAATTTGGCATTATGTAGAGTCTCGTTATATAGAGGGAGCACTGTATTAAAATAAAAAATTCCTATGAAGTCCTAAATACAGATATAATAACCAATAGGCAGAACCCCATCATATACAGAGCATTTCAAATATATATGTCGAAACTTCAAAAATAGAAATTATATAAAAAAAATAAGGTATAAATGTCTAATAAACCTACGTCCAAAAGGCAATAGTTTTGGAGTAATAAAGCTTTGGACTTCAAGTATAAAGGCACCACTCTGCACCTTTAAAAGTTTTTAAAAAGCATTATAAAAGGTAGTTTTAAGAAAGAAGAGTAAACTTACCTAATAACGTTAAGTTCAAAGGAAATGCTCAGAGTGGCCTCCTGTCACAGTATTACAGGCCTACACTCGACATAACAGTGACTGCTGCACCGTCAAAGATTCTAGGAAGTTCCCGAACATTACCAGCAGCCACTACTATCCTCGCAACAAGGTCATCTTCTGAGGTAATTGGTGTGTCATGTATCCCCATAAAAGAAATCAATGGATCACAAATCCGGTGATCTTGGGGGGTCAACTGTACCCCATCCACAGTCCCTAAAATTTGTGTTAAGGTAAGACACGTCATGGTGAAACCATATTTCTCTCCTAATATTTGGCGATGAACTTCCTATCAATTTAGGAGTGTTTCCTCTAGAGATATCAAATGTGTATTCCTGTTAAGTCAGGTAAGAAGGAGATATGGAATAATCACATTATCTTGGACAATTCTAGTCCAAATGTTAATGGAGAATCTTTCTTGAAAACCACCCACCGTTGCGACATGAGGATTTTCAACTGCCCAGATATGAGAATTATGAAAACTGAAAAGTCCCTCTCGTATAAACGGTCCTTCATCCGTAAATAGCACATAACTGGGAAAGACCACTGAGCAAAATCTCTACTTGCTGGATAATCCTGAGGCTCCATGTTATGGTTCCTCTGAAAATGGGTAGAAATCTCCGTGTACATCGAGCAACTGTGTAGGTACTTGTTAGAGGAATTTCTTGCACCAGTTTATGGATTCATTGCATCCCTTTCTGACCAGCATTATGCCATTTGCATACAATGAACTAGTTTCTCGGAGTTGGTTATGCAAATGAATGAATGTTCGGTGATCTGCAATAACTCTTCGAGCAAAATGTTCATGATAAATAGTCATTGCATCATGTGCATTTCCATTAGCATATAAAGTGCATATCTGCCATCTCTGAATTAGTGAAGCATGGCATCTCAAACTAAATACAGTGCTCCCTCTATATAACGGCATTCTACATAACACCAAATTTATAACTTTACATAATTGCAAGTCCATATAACAAAGTTGTTTTTTTTTCCGGAAAATAAAAATTGCAAACTCATTCATGTCTGCAGTTTTTATTTTCTGGAAAAAACTTTGTTATATGAATTTGCAATTACAAATTTAGAGTTATGTAGAATTCCATTATATAGAGGGAGCACTGTACATCAAACCTTTTAAGTACAGTAATTTACTGTCTGTGATAGATTGTAGTGTAAATGTTTGTGAATTGAAACAGGAAATGTTTCCACTCTTATGACATCACTTGGATTTATAAAATAGCACCACTTTGAATACGAAATAACTCCAAAACTGTTGATTTTTGTACGTATGCTTATTCGACATTTATATCTTATTTTTTAATTCCTTTACTTCACGAAAAATTTGGGTTTTCAGTTTTCAAGGGAAATATACATTTTGAGCATCCCCGATTCCATTTTGACATGTTTCGTCGTGACGTCTGTACGTACTGTGTGCGTGCGTGTGTGTGTGTGTCCTGCATTTCTCAAAACCTGTTAGGTGAAGAATTTTGAAATTTTGTATTTAGGACTCTTGTAACATGTAGTTGTGCACCTCGCATTTTGGTTGCAATCGGCTGGGCCAAACGTGTGTTTTGGTTGTTTCCCCAACTGATTTGCTTTCATGTCTATGGAGTTTTGATTGCATGGAGCAGTTTGTGATGTCAGAGTTTGACTGTTTGATGTCAGAGTTTTAAGTACTCTATTTGGAGAACAAAATTTGAAGAACTTCATTTGAAGTTCCCAAACGGTTGTCAAAATTTGTTTCAACATATGGAGTTTTTAAACAACAAAGAGAGGCGGAAATTCATGTGTCAAGTATAAAAATGACAATTTTTCCCAAAAAAAGCATTTAATAAAGTATCATACAAGGGAGTATTGTGCTGCCCACAACAGATTTTTTTTTGTAGATTTTATTTCTGAAATTTCGATGTATAGTTTTGAAGCACCCTATATATTTGACATAAAAGGGGCATCTCAAACTTTTAGAGTTAAAATTCTATAGATGGTAGACGACTGTAAATGAGTATTTGGAGATAGGGGATGAATGGTCGAAAATGAATATTTCAAACATCCTAAGAGTTCTAGAATGATTTTATTAGCTGCTTTTGTTTTCAGAGCAAACCCCAGTTTTTATTCATAAACAACTTTCACCTCATAGTAACAACATAGAAGATATTAGCAGTTCAGAGCAAGCAATCGAAGTAGCACTATATAAAACAAGGGGACATTAAATTTTGCCACATACTTACTGAAGATATATACCAATGATCCATTATAGCTGCACTCAACTTAAGAGCAATGAGCTCGCCCTGGACAAATGTATGGTGCGAGTATGGCTCATGTTGCCACATGTAAACCATCAGTGAACGGAATCCAAATGTAGAGTGTTCAGCTGCAGCATGGGGAAAACAGCAGATTTACCAGAATTCGACAAAGCACAAATCGTGACAGCCCGTCACCTCAAAATGTCGATCTTGGAAATGGCGAATTTGGTGGGCTGTTCACATGCAGTTATTGTGAGTACTTATCAAACAATGGTGTACAGACGGAGAAACGATGACTCGCCGTCCTGTTGTTTGCCATCCATGGTGCATTGATTCCAGAAGAGAACAAAGATTAATACGCATTGTTCACCGTCAACGAAGGGTTACAATGGCCCAAATTACTAGCAGCTGAAACAGTGATGGCCCAAATCACCAGCAGCTACAATAATCTGTCTCAGTACACAGTGAGTGTAGCCTTCTGTGTAAGTGTCTGCATAGCCGTTGCCCAGGCGAGTGCCTGCGCTTATAGCAAGCCGTCGCCAACTGTGCCTGCATGTGCCAGGGAGCACAGCACTTAGACAATACAGGATTGGAAGATCACCCGGTCTGGCGAGTCATGTTTTCTGGTCCAACATGTGGACAATCAAGTGCGGATATGCAGTTTTCCAACAGAAACTAAGGCACCCGAATGCACAGTTGCGCAGATACAAGCCGGTGGAAGCGGTATTATGGTGTGGACTATGTTTTCTTGGGCCATGTTAGGACTCATCATCCTTATGCAACCATCTTTGATGGCTGTGTGATACGTTAACACAATTGCAGACCAGATTGACCTCTTCATGGTCACAATGTTTCCAGACGGTTATGGCTTGTACCAACAGGATGCCATAAAGCCTGTACCATCAAGCCATAAAGTCCGAATCATCATGGAGTGATTCAAGGAACTTTTACTGATTTGGAGGTCGTGACATCAATCCAATAGACAATTCACGGTTCGACTGGAAAAACGGATTTTACCTGCTGCACGACCACTTTGCAATGTACGGGAAAATGAAGGACCAGCTGGTGAGCACTTGAGTATAGATATCTCAGACTATCTATCAGCACTTTGTCGAGACAATACCTCACCCGTGTCTGCAGATTTGCAGCAAAAGATAGTCCTACATCGTATTAAACAGGTGGTCATAATGTAACGGCTCATGTTGTACAAGGAGACAGGCAGCTTGAATCCTGGCAAGTAGTACACATCAGATTCTACCAGGGATTCTTATACCAATAATATGATGTGCCCCCTTGGGTAAAGAAATCCAGAGGAGTGAGATCCAGTGATCATGCTGCCCTCCCCTTCCAATACAATGATTTGAGAATCTGTTGTCCAGGTGCTTGCAGAAATCAACTTCAAAGTGAGCAGTTGCACAGTGATGTTGCAGCCACATCCTCTCGTGGACAATAAGAGGTACAGTTCCAACAACTCTGGCAAACATGATCCATTCAAATAGGATGACAGGAAATAAGGTCCCATTAGGTGTCCTATACAATTCCAGCCAAAAAGTTGACAGAATAATTGCTGGTGACCAAACAGGCATGTGGGTTGTCATCACTCCAATCATGGCTATAGCGGTTGTTGAAAACACAGGTGAGACATGCATTTTCTACCATTGGTTCCCATCTGAAAATATTCAATTTACAGTCTTCTACCATATGTAGAATTTTGACCCTAAAGATTTGAGATACTCTGTATACAGGGTGGCCCAGATTAATATATACAATCTTTGAAAGCGCCGTGTGCGGGTCATGCACGACTGACGCAATTCAAATTGCGCGCGTTATGTGAGCAAGGGGATGCAAAAAAGGTGCGAATCATGAGGATTGTCCATATCAAGATGGCGGCGCAGCGATTGAGTCTGGAAGAGAAGGTAGATTGTGTGAGGTTGTACTCAGCGACCAACAATTACTCAGAAGTGAAACGTCGTATGGCAGCTAAGTTTGGGACACCCGGACCTTCGTTGATAACGATCAAGAACGTAAACAAGAAATTTGATGAAACTGGCAGCGTTGAAGAGCGTAAACGCAGTAGACCCAAGACCATTGTTACTGACGCTAACAAAGTGTGCCTGCAAAATGAGTTGGCCAGTTCTCAAGAAAAGGACAAGTCGCAAAGGCGGCTATCTGCTCGGTTAGACATTTCTTGTACGAGTATTCAAAGAATCCTGATGGGTATGAAACTGAGGCCATATCATCCTCGCTTAACAAATCACTTGCTCGAAGATGATCCCGACAGGCGATTGGAGTTTGCCGAAACTTGGTTTGCAATGCTGGAGGACGATCCTGAGTTAGCACGCCATATGGAATGGAGTGATGAGGCAAAATTTCACGTCTCAGGATATGTAAACCGTCACAACTGCGTGTATTGGCGTGCAACCAATCCACACATTGAATTGGAGGTAGACAACCAGAGCCCTGGTGTCATGGTGTGGGCCGACGTAAGTTACGATGGACTGCTCGGCCCGTTTTTCTTTGAGGACACAGTCACAGGAGACAGCTACCGTGACCTTCTGGTAAACACTGTGTATCCCCTATTGACGCAACGCGATAATTTTGACACCATGTGGTGGCAGCAGGATGGGGCACCACCGCATTATGCTCTCACTGTGCGGAGTTGGTTGGATCAAACATTTCCAGGTCGGTGGATCGGAATATCCCCAGATTACCCGATTTGACCCCACTCGATTTTTGGTTATGGGGATATCTCAAGGACAAGGTTACCGCCATAGGATCCATAACATTCCAGAGCTTCGGGAAGCAACAATGGAGGAATTTGGCAAAATTCCCCTAGACATGTGCAAGAAGGCCTGTGACAGGGTAAAGTTGCGACTGGAATCTTGCATCGCCATGGTGGACCACTCCATGGAAAATAGAGTGCGACTCTCTTCTTTGATCCTTTGATAATGTATTCCACCATAGTTACATGCAGGTATTAAAATACTTAAGGCATACGGCCTTGTTAAAAATTGTATATATTAATCTGGGCCACCCTGTATATCAGAATATGGGGAAGAAATTTTCAAAATAAAATACTAAACTTTCATATATCACTTCTAATAAAGTGACAATACAAAATGTGAGAATTTGAATGATGCAGATATCAAACAGCAACTATAATAGAGTTCAGGGCAAGCGAAAAAGAATGTCACAGATAAAATACCCATGAGAGAAAACTGTGCAAGGCACCAATAAGATAAAGAAATCTCAATTTTATTTCCATTATCATCATTCAATATAGGAGCTACTTTTGTCTTAAACATCCCTATTCATCCTTAAAAAACCCTATTCATTAGGAATCGCTAATCACACTATTTACTAATTGTTATTACACGCATCAAACAATTATCAAGCTATTTTTCGAATCTCCCACACACAGAATTGAAGTAGATAATTGGTATTATATTGATAAAAAGAAAGGAGATTTTCAATCGTTTTCTTTTGTCGCATCAATTACTTTTGTTAGCATTAAAGCCAGTCGTACGACGGATACCACAACAGTCAAATTTGTAAATCTAATTTTAATTTAATGCCAAGTAATTTTTTTATTATGGCCTATTGTTGCAGAAAACTGTCTTGCGTTTGTCTGCGTATATACATTGTTTGTCTGCGTATATTGTTGCTCATGCATTGTCCTTCATGACAGACGAATCAAACAAAATATATAGATAACAAATGCTAAAAGAAAAAAAATAATAACTTTTTAAAAAATTTTTTAACGTTAAGAGCTGATTTTTGTTTGTTTTTTTTTTCTTGCAGAATCCGTATCCGAGCTCAGTTTATTTTCTATCACCCACAGATTTCTTGTTTTTTCAATGAAACATTTTAAATTATTTATGGTTTGGGGCCTGAAATATGTAGCCCAAATAATGGATACTTCAACATTGCAGTCTGTATGTGCGTAACTTGGAAAAGTGATGTGATAGGGAAAAATCTAAAAGTGACATGATAGAAAAGTTTGAAGGTCGACCTTGTCCATGTCAATGATAGCGAATATATCGTCGACATATCTACATCAAATCTCTGGTAGATAGCGTAGATCTGGTAAATATCGTCATTATTCCCAATCATTGTTTAATAGTTTCCTTCGATGTAATTTCCTAATCTACCGAGACTAGACACTATAGATTTTTTACACACAGTTCTAGTAGACAACAAGGTCGAAACATCCTTGATTTCACATATCACAAGTCTTTGTAAACTCTATGTAAATAATGATTACTTTCAATTTCAAGGGGAATTCTATCACATGTCCGCCAGAACCCCTTTGGGGAGCTGTTTGAGCCCCATTTTGTCAGAAATATTTAAGAGAAAGTTTGAGGCCAGTTTCTTCCAGTTCCTATTTCCCCGAGATTTGGTATGGATATTAACGACGTATTCACTATCATTGACACGGACAAGGTTGACCTTCAGAGTTTTCTAAACTCATAACAATTACTACCCGACTATAAAGTTCACTGTGGAAGTGGAGAATGATGGAATGATCCCTTTTATCGATTTAAGAATTATACGTGGAGGCAATGGGTTGAAGTTTGATATCTTTCGGAAACTGACTCATACAGACATTCACATATGTAAGTCATCCAACCATTGTTGGAGCCAAAAACTGGTTCCTTTCATTTTTCTAATAGACAGAGTTCTGAATATTCCTCTATCTAAAGACAGGTTTAGATCAGAAATCAAACACATCAAAAAGGTAGCTGTCCTGAATGGCTACGGGCCAGACTTGGTTCAGGATTTGGTTAGAAGAAGAAACTTCAAAAGAGTGGTCAAAGACTCAAAAAAACTCAATAAGATTCCGAAATATAGACTGTCCATTTCTTACAACAAGAGTTTCAATAGTAACCTACAGGCAATCTTCAAGGAGGCCCAGTTACCTATAGCGTGTAAGAACCCAAACACTAAGAAATTTATTGGGGAACCCTAAGGACAAAACCACACTGCTATTACTATCCGGAATCTATGAGGATGCATGTAGCCGTTTACCCAAACTCTACAGAGACGCCACATGCTGCAATATACAAACAAGATTCAAGGAACATACGGCCCAGGCCCGGTTCGGCCGACCTGAGAGATCTGTGGTCGCCTAGCATATGTTTGATACGGACCACAACATATTGATAAAGGACTGCAGTCTCCTTAGATCGGTAAGGAACATGAACCTTTTGGACGCTTACGAAACCATGGAAATTGGGAAGTAGGACCCTAACAGCTACTGAATAATGATCCAGGCCCCCTCGGTGATTCAATGTTGTTAAAATTAAGTTTTACTTAATAGTTCATACAATCGTTGAGTAAGGGGTAACTAGTTCATAGTTATTTTCTTGCAATTTTATGTAATTGATTGCTCTGTACTTGTTTAATAATTCACATTATTTAAAAATCATTCTTTGGCTTTCTTGCCCTTTGCATTTTGAAAAAAGATGTTTGTTTTATTCATAGCTTCACCATTGTTGTAAATGGGTGCGTTTGCAAAACAGCCGCTTTTCCTACTATTTCCATTTTGTCATTCGAGAAATCACCGCTGGTGAATTCATGGCGTTTGAGAATTCAAAGTGAATTCACTTTTTCCTCTAACTTCCTGTCACTTTTCTCCCCCACAAAAAGCCAGTGAAAAAAGTGAAAAATGACGTATAATGAGTAAAACTAAAACCAGATCGAGTTTTTAGTAAATTGAGTGATCAAATTTTGAGTAAACTAAAACCAAATCGAGTAATTTTGTATTACCGTAATTTTCAGCATTAACGCCGCAGCGGCTGATACCCCGCAGCAGCAAAAACTTAACATAAATGTAAAATCTCCAACAGTAACGCTACGGCAGCCAATACCCCCCCCCCCCCATCACCACTACACACACAAGTGGTAATCTAAAAACAGTTTTCTTATATGCTTCAATAAAAGTAATATGCATTTCAGTGGGAAAAAAATTTTAATTTCGTACATATATTTCTGCATACATTTCCTTCAGCGCCGAATACATTTTTCGTCGCGTCCTAACTGCCTTGCTGCTGCATGATTGTTCTTAGCCTTTTCAATCTTGGCTGTCAGTTTAAAAGCTGCTGTATAGTTTGCACGTCGCTTTGGCGAATTTGAAAAATATTCTCATGGTGAAGATATACTCCACTGTGCTCTTGCTTATAATAATAATATAAAATACTGGCGTTTCTAACATCCCTCAAGCGTTCTCGTGACTATTTAGCCCCACGTGCGCGCTCATGAAATTTTTTGATAGTCAGCATCGAGATAAAAAGTCCGATCAGTAAATAACAGCAAGAGTGTACAGATATTATTACTATTATTATTTATTTTCTGATATTATAATTTGGTGAGGATTTATTAGATTTCAATGCATTTATTCTTTTATGAAAAAAAAATACGAGCGTTAAAATGCAAAAATCTACTTACGAGAAAAACGAAACTTTAAAGAAAATTCGAAACCTAAGATAAAAAAATAGTATGAATTTTTAATTAATAGGATGTGAATTCATCGATAAATTCATCAATAAATATAAATCAAGGAATACATTGCCACTACTCATTTTATATCGTTGAGAGAAACGATATGAAGTAGGCCTAAAATTGTAGGTAGAATTATTTTTTTTTAATTTTTGTAAAATCTCTGACAGTAACGCCGCACACGCCAAATTTTGCACTTTTATTAACAGAAACGCCGCGGCGTTATTACCGAAAATTATGGTAAGTTTGTATTTTTTAAAATTGCATTCTTAACCAGTTGTAAAATGGATTTTTTAAATTACTCTTTAAACCAATAAATTTTATTTTTAAAAAATTATAAAATAATTTAGAAACCATAAAATTGCATATTTATTCTCAAAAACATGTGGTTTAAATTAATTAAGTTATAGACATCAGTGTATAATTACATTCTGTATTTAATAACCAATTTAATGTTAAGGTATTTGCATTAAATTTGTGTATCTATTAGTTTTAATTTATTTTTAATGTTTCACTGCTAATAGCATAGTAAAACTATAACCAGATCGAATTATAATATAATTTGTAAATGAGAAAACAGTGTACAAAGAGTTGTTTAAAAGAGATTTAAAAAAAAAGTCATACAAAGTAAATTATTAAAGTACGGACTTTTAAAACTTGAGAAAATTTTAATATAAACTTTTTTATGAAGTTTACGTTCGTAATTTATTGTGATTTTTACATAATTATTTTATTTTCATTTTACTTTTGCACGATTTATAGTTTTAAAATATTTCCTTCGCTTTGTTCACCCTTTTCCCATATCTTATCAGTTTTTTACTTATGTCTTCACAAAGCAGGATAACTAACTTGCACAAACCCATCATTGATCAACGGGCCCCACCAGGTTTCAGGCTTTGGTCTTCATGCCAATCAGCATTATTCATTTATTCACTGAGGTGTTCGCGATTATTTTACTTTTCGTGAATTCACGCCAATTCCACTCGATTCACAGGAAATTCACCAGTGGAAAAAGTGGCTTTTTCGAAAACGCACCCAATTTGTTCGCTTTGATTTCTGTTTGGCTCTTGGCTGATTAGCTGTCCAAAGTGTCCACATATAAATCGACCATTATTGTTCTTGATTATTGTAGTAGTTGTTGAATAATGGTCTCAAGAAGACCGAAATATGTATACACCTAATAAAATCACTGTGGACAAGATGTTTTTGGTTTTCTTTCCATCATGTCATTATCCACAGTGAACTCTCTCTTCTCATGATGATTAGTAATTTACAGGAGTGACTAATATTAGCATTTGCTGATTCAGAATATTTATACTCTAGTGATCCCTCTGTATAATGGGACTAGGCCTATAAGCAAGTTTAAAATGGCACTCCATATAAAGAAGTTTCTTTTTGGAAAATAAAAACTGCACTCATTTCTGGTTGGAAGTGATGGTTGATAAAATCCTAATTGATAAAATTGATAAAAAATTTTTTTTCGAGAAAAAAAACTTCGTTATATGGAGTTGACATTATAAATTTGCTTAGAGGCCTAATCCCATTATACTTGAAAAAGTCATAAAGCAAATATCGGTAGCGTTCATTTTATACCCATAATTTTAACAACAGTTAACCTAACAAAAAATGTCACAAATATCTTCTGAAATCAATACGGAAAAAAACTATGTTCCAACCGGGTTGAAGAGGGGGTAGAGGAGGGATCAAAGCAAAAGTCAGGTTCAGCTACATGGAGGGGGAGGAGGGGTGAGGGTCAAAAGAGGTCAAAATGGAAACTCGTTGTTTATGAAGCTCCCATTAAAAAAGAAATCACAAGAGGGTTAGTTCAGGTGACCTTTGTGGCCACTTTCAAAGTGCTGTGAGATAATGCTGCAGTTGTTTGTGATTACGAGATTCAAACAAACTTTTGCGAGTTTATTTTTTATTGGTGCCTGGCAATTTTAAGTATTTTATCAGTGGTAGATATTTAAAAGTGTAAAATTTTTTGACTCAATCAGTATAAAGCAAATGTATAACAGCAGCAGTTTCAAATCAATAATTGCCCTCTGATGTGCACATGCAAATTCTCCCACTTGTAGTATTAACTTTCTTCTGCTAGCAACATTTGGAACCAATTTCTATTTAACTTGGTAATATATAATATAATATAATTTAATTTCTAATATAGGTCAAGTGAAAGGACGTATATGAACTGCTATTCTCAGTCCAATGAAAGTTGAACTGAGCATGTACAACTTTGCAACAATGTCCAACAAATGAAATTGGAAATTAAATGGACATATTGTTTATTTATGGCAAATCAAAGAAAATTATCTGAGATATACCATTCTCAATCTATGGAATCATGTATGTATCGAAAATACTTCATGCTGGCAATAAATCATGGAAGAAATTACCAACCAAATTACCAATCTGAAATGTGTACACCATCAAATAGATGCATTCTGCTTACTGGTTATTATTACACTTGGTGCTGAACATGATTACGTAAACTTGGATGATAATTTTATCATAATTATTTTTAAGATAAGTCTCGGTATCTTTTTGTTTTTTAAAATCCTTACAACTATATCATCACCATTAATGATTCAACTTTGAATATCACTGGAGCTACCCTAAGATATCCCTGTGTATTCAAACAATACCTAACATTAATCAGGGAATTCATAATTTAATTTTGACATTCTTTTGATAGAGAAATTTTACTGAAATTATTGAATTTGGGTCATTTCATTGATAATTTAAATGAAACGGTTGGTTATAAATCCAAATGTAAATAAAGCTTTAGTCGGGGAAAGGTATTTTAAAGCTAAGTATTTTCTCCTTAATTTACCAGCTTTGGCCAACATCTCAAACTCAGAAAGTGTATCTCTGAGAGGATACAAGGGCGATTCTGATTTATGTTCAACATCAGAAGCTCTTTCATCTTCGCTTGATGAAATATTATCGTAAGACATATCTAATACAAGAGGCACCACATCTACATCAATGTTGTTTCCAGGTTCGGGAGTTTCACCAGAAGGAATGTTCCCTTTATGCCATATCAATTGTTCGTCTACATCTTCTAGTTCTTTCTTATCATCAAAAACAGACTGGTTGGGATAATAAAATGGGAAATCTTCTCCTTCTCGCCGACGAATCCGTTGTTCTTTCTGATAAGATTTTTCTATGCTATAATTCTCATTAGAATTCCGAACAATCTCTACTCGCAAAATACCATCCCGCGGCCAATCCTTCTGTACATGATCTAGGCAGTTGATAGGAGATCGGGAAAAGGCTGTATGTATATAAGCTAAGATGAATAGAGCACCTAAAGCCTGCAAAAGGAGAAAAAATAAAATCCTTAAAATATGAATTATACAGACAATGAGCTGCAGATAATAACAAGTCACATTTACTTAAATTTTGTATACTAATTATAAAGTGCCATATTTAAAATACAGAAAAATCTCCAACTTACATATATCAACTGCTCCACAAATCTATTTTTAAGTCAAATTTTATTAAGCATATTATATTATACAGGTTGTCTACAAACCTAGGACATTTTTTCTGATTGCTTATAATTCCGTTTTTTATGGCTCGATTGCATTGACATTTTATAGACATATTCTCATAACTTTTCTTAAACTCAACATGTGCACAGTTGCACACAATACACGTGGCAGATATTGCTTCCCAAGTGTTTTTCATCATGTGATGCTTTTGGATATCTGTCACAATTTTCTTCTTTAAATCGTCCAGATCCGTCAGCAGTTTGGTCGTTGACAATGTCCTTGAAATGACCCGATAAAAAGAAATATGCCAGGAACAGGTTAGGGGAGTTGGAAGGCCTTTGTGTGGAGCCTCCTCATCCAAACATATTGTCATTAAACATTCAGAAGATGGCGAAGCTCCATCTTGTTGCTAAATCAATCCCGCAACATCTTCCACCTGCTGCAACCTGCTGACATGTCCAGATATGAATGTCAACGAACCTTTCCTGTGACCGAAAGAGGGCCAGACAATATCAGGCCTCATGATGCTGCCATGCATCGATGCATAATGAAAAGCAATGAATCTGAAAATATATCTGTAAAATGCCAATGCAATTATGTAATAAAAATCCATGTAATAATCCATGATACACTATTTTGCCTGCACTACATGACTTAGAGAATAAATCAATGTAAGGATTTTAAATACAGCGATCGGCACAAAAGAAAAAGAAAGCAGGTGCATGCGTAATATACGTGCTTATTGACTGTCAATGTTTGGGTATTCAGAGTTCCTGAAACATGGTTTCCACCTCACCATTAATTTATGGAAAAACCGTAACAAGTAAAATTAGATAGTGTGATCACTAGGGTTAGGAATCTTAGGTAAAAACATATTTTGTTTATGGTTTCAGTACTAAGAGATATGCACAAAAATGTGTTTTTTTTTTAATATATGTGTTTTAGTTTAAGAGTTATAAAGACCTAAAAAGGCATATTTAATGCTTTGTGACATATTTGGGCTTATCAGACCTAAAAGGCATATTTTGATTGCATTTTATCCTACACCGAGAGGCTTCTTGTGTTATTGGTCTCCACCAATCGCACATCGCCACCATCGCTATTGGTCTCGACCAATCAGAATACTCGACGCCCGTTGGTGCAGCATCGCAATGGTGAAAATATACAGGGTGAGTCAAAAGTCGTTGGACACCTTCATAATGCGAAACCTAAATGGAAAAAGTGAAAAGTTATGATGGCAACTGATGATGGGCCATGATCGACATACACCCCACAAGATGCGGCCCATGACTTTTCACTTTTTCCCTTCAGGTTTCCCAATGACTTTTGACTCGCCCTGTATTGCTTGACAGCTTAAAAAATTTGGAAGGACGATTGCCTCTTCATAAAGCAGTTGCTATTGTGTTGAAGGTTGTGGAAGCAATAGAATCAGTGACAGTTTCATCTAAACAAGTACTTATCCATGCAAAGCTAAAAGGTGTTCTTGATAAAAACCCAGGTTGGCGTGGAGTGCAATTAATTTCAAAAATTTTATCTGCGGTTTCCCATTTTCACGTGCTCCTGTCTCATCTGTGTATTTCTTACTATGCTACTACACATCTGGTTGAAATCAAGTACTGTATACAATTTCTGTTATTCATATATTTTAAAAGAGTTTGTTAGTAGTTCGTAGTTTATAAAATGCCGCCTAAAAAACGTAAGGCTATTGGCCAAGTGAATCCAAAAACAAAGAAAAAAATTAATACGGAATGCGGAATCGGTCGAGGCACGAGAGCACAGACTTGTGAGTCAGCGGGAAAAAGCACGTCCTTCACGAATCACAGAGACGACAGAACAGCGTGAGGCTCGACGCAGTGATATGCGGAAAGAGCGACATCATGAGCTGCAGAGACGGCAAACGAATAAATCAGCCACAGCTTGCGCTGTAAGCGGCCGAGTATACAAAATGATGGGTGGGTTCTGCAGTGTGTTCTCCCTGGTCTTCCTCAAAAGTGCGATGTGGCAGGCACTGCTAAAGGTATCCTACAACTTCCACATCGCTGGAAACGGATTATCACAATGCTGGTGATTACATTGAAGGACAGTAAAACTTCGAACCACCTATTTCTTTTGTATCAGCTGTAAAAAACAGTTGCCACTATTAAAGTTCCAACCCTCGTACTTACTGTTCATGTGTTCAGATATTGCAAAATTTCGTCAAACAAATACCCCGAGCAACGCCAGGTATATTAGCTAGTAGATAATAAAACGAGATTAGCAATTAATGGTTATACAAGAAAAATGAGATACAGTATATTATTCTCGTTTTGTAGATGCTACATTTATAATCTACGATGACAGAGTAACCAACACTGACAGAATTATGAAGACCTTCAACTTTCATTACAACATACAGTACACGAAAGAAGAAAGAGAAAATGATGCCATCAAATTTATGGACTTAGAAGTAATAAAGAATACTACAATCAGACGATTCAAATACATTTTCAGAAAAGGGCCGTCCATAAATTATGTAATGCAAAATTATGTCCCTTTGTAAAGCATATCGGGACCGCCCACCGTCATCAATAATTATGTAATGCTGGGCTTGAGCCCCCCTCCCCTAATAATTTGCACAAACCATATACTTTTCAAATGGTTTATTAGGAAATTCAGCTTAAAGTTACTCACACTTATAAAAAAATCAGGCTTGATCTACAGGTTCGTTCAGCCATCCGCCATCTGCACGAAAGCTTGAAAATGATTAACTTTTTCAATTTCTGTGTTCAACAATATGGTCATAAATGTCTTGGCTGCTTTTCAACTTTTCAGATAATTTTGTGGACTCCTTCAAGTCAATTGCACGTGCTCTAACAATGACAGTTAAGAATATGAAGATATGGCATATGATATATTAATCGATTCATAATGACGAGTCATGATTGAACAAAATGTTTCTTTCTATGTATCGTTTAAGCATTGTTGACATAGGCTTGGAGCACGTGCTCAATATGATCGCTTTGTCGTGAGGAGCTTTAGCTAAAATTTAAAACTGAAATTTAAAATCACTTCTGGTTCACTTCTGTTTTAAATGTTTGCAATATTTTTATTTTATTAGCAATTGCACCAAGTTACGGAGACAAATTAAGATTTGAACAATTGTTGAAAAAACATCATATTTTATAAGAGCATCAGTTATGAAGCTGATGTAATAATACGTGACAAGATAGAGACAATACCTTTTACATGTATTGCTAATATGTATTGTGTGCGCTATTCATTCTCGTGTGAGGTTAAAAGATAATAATGTGCAGGAAAATATCAACACTCAAGTGTTCAGAGCATGGGTTAGTATAGAAACGGACATTTCAAAGTAACAATGATATCAAACTTTCAGCAAAAGGCCTGTAATGAGTAATTATAGAGGAAAGTGCGAACTCTATACCATGCAGGGAAGAGATCGAAGTCATCAGTCATCTGCAACTCCTGCAATATACACACACCGGCCAAAGAATTAGAAACCTTCGTTCAATATGGTATTGACCCTCCTTTGGCTGTAATTACAGAACATACAGGGTTTGGCATGGACTCTACAAGGTGTTGCAATGCAGGTAAGGTAATCGCAGACCATGCATTCGTCAGAGAGACCTTCAGGTCCTGCAGAGTAGACGGAAGCGAATACCTTCGACGAATGTCTCTTTCCAACATGTCCCAAACATGTCCCGAACATTCTCGATCGGATTCAAATCTGGACTTTGCGTTGGCCACGGCAGATGTTGCAACTCTGTGTCATGTTCAGAAAACCACTCCTGGACAATTCTTGCTCGATGGACAGTAGCATTGTCGTCCATGAAGAACCCGTCACTATTTGGGTACAAATGCACCATTGCAGGATGGACTTGATCTGCAACAATGTTCAGGTAGTCTTTGGTTTTCACCCAACTGTCAAGGAATATCAGGGGACCCTTGCCATTCCAACAAAACATGGTCCATACCATGACATCTCCTCTTGCATCTTGAACTGTGTTCACAACACATGAGAGGTCCATCGCTTCATGGGATTGCTGCCAAATTCTCTGCCAACCATCGGTGTAAAACAATGTGTAACGTGACTCGTTCAACCACATCACCTTTTTCCAGTCATCTACTGTCCAGTCACACAGTTCTTTACACCACTGCAGGCGAGCTTTCCGGTTTGTTGCTGACACCAGGGGCTTCCTCACTGGCATGCGACTTCGCATCCCTATTTGCTTCAACTCTCGGTGCATTTTTCTGGAGGAGATGGGTTGCGATGATCCTTCATTGAAGTCTGCCGTCAGTTATTCCACAGTAGACCTTCGGTTTTGCCGCACAATCCGTCTCAGACAAAGTCAGTTCCTGTCTGTGTTGATTGTTTTTGATCCAGAATTCTGCCGTTTCGACAACTCTTGTGGATTCCATTTCCACGCATTGAACACCTTGGAGACCTGACCTTTTGAGATACCGGTCAGTTGTACTGTCCTGGAAATCGTAGCTCCAGCTAGATGGGCTCCCACAGTAACTCCTTTTTGGAACTCAGACAGGTCTGCTGTTTTCCCCATTTTGCTCAATTTGAGTAGCTGCAGCTTGTTTCTACCCTGTACCTGCAGCTTGGAATTGATAAAAAGAATTGTTCTAACTATTTCACAGTATCTGAACTGCTGAATGTAAAAAAAAAAAATATATATATATATATACTTTGTTAAATCTCCATGGTGGATGATCGCATAGCCTTTTGGAACAAATATGTCCATATATCATAAAAGTAAATTTATAATGAAATTTATGAAAAAATTCAATGAATGTACGAATCATGCTAACAATAATTGTACAATTATAATATTGAACAACAAACAAAAATTATAATTTTTTGTTAACACAATTTCTTGGTTCGTGGTTTCATAATCTACAGGGTGAATACAAAAGTCTGAACCCCCCTTTTATTTTTTGAACCGAAGCAGATGTGTCAATTTTGATGAATCCAATGAATAGGAAGTTGTGGGTGGCCTATCCCATGGTGCACTTTTCATCATCCCAAATATGCAAATTAGGACACATTCAAAATTTATCTCAGAAACCGTAAGGGATAGAGAAAAAAACCCAACTGCAAACTAGTTCTCTTGCTGTTTGTTTTTTTCTGCTTTTTTGGTGGTGGTGTGTTGAGAAATGGTAATTTTCTTTTGACACTTGCAGTCTTTTCTTCCTGAAGTAACTCTTTGGGGTCATCTTGGGATAAAAAAAAACAACCAAAACAAAACAAAAAATCACTCAAATCGGACCAACCAATCACCCACAATCACGTGGTGAACTGTTTGTAGCTTACAAACGGTCACACTGCACAAGGAAAACTGAATGTTGATATTTCCACCATGTAAAGCATGCAAATCAAAAAATTAACATAAATTACCATACTTACATTCACTTTCATGCAGAAAAGCAAATAAAAAGCATGTTTCAGCACACAGAAGACAGAACAATTCCAGGATGGCAAGCTACACTGTTCCGGAAACGGTCAACTTGATCTTCTGATTGTGTGTGATTGGTTGGTCCGATTTGGATGATTTTTTGTTTTGTTTGTTTTTTTATGTTGAACAAGTTTGCAATTGGGTTTTTCCTCTATCCCTTACGGTTTTTGAGATAAATTTTGAATGTGTCCTAATTTGCATATTTGGGATGATGAAAAGTGCACCATGGGATAGGCCACCCACAACTTCCTATTCATTGGATTCACCAAAATTGACACATCTGCTTCGGTTCAAAAAATAAAAGGGGGGTTTAGACTTTTGTATTCACCCTGTATATCCCAGATCTGAATATCATGCAAAACATCTGGAAATTATTTAGTCATGTCGTGTACGCCCAACAACAATATAACCAAGGCCGAAGAATTTTGGCAGAGCATTCTGGATGCAAGTGATTTCTTACAAAACAAAAAAAAAGATGTTCTCATTAATTTGTACAAATCCTTTACTCACTGCCTCACGAATGTGATTCAAAGTAAAGGGAGTAAAACAAGATACTAAATCTCTTACTGATAAACCAGTCGGTATATCATATGGTGTTTTATCATAAAGTGGTCAAGATGTCACGACCACTGACCTGGAGACAAAAAAAACATTTTCATTGTTTGGAAAAATGAAATTGTTTCATTTGATATAAACAGTGTAAGGAACACTTTACTTTGATGGTGCATTAAAGAATAATGTGTCATAATTCGAGACAATCATTATATTTTCATACATAATCTGGTCAATTTATGATTACTAGGAGTGTAAGATCTCTAAAACGGATTCTACTACACAATTTTGTCAGAATACTCATCTTGTGACACTATCATGAATTTGCTTCTGCAATTTGGACTCCAAACCATCCTGCCTTTTGTTTTAAGATACTATATTAGCATATTCCCTAGCCTATATTGCCATGGCAGATTTTTGATTCAATGTAAAGCACCTTGGTGTTTTTGAACTTTTACTATTTTACAGTATGATAACTGAACAACTTTTTTTTTTTCTTTGTTGGCCCTACTAATATTTTAACATGCTGCTTTTCAATCACAATCCTTCTATCCTCTCTAGCCCATGCCCTATTACAATCACTACCAGCTGGAGTGTAGAAAACCCATACTGGATTCATGAATTAAACCATCACCGTCCTTGGTCAGTTAATGTTTGATGTGGAATAATTGATAATAAACTTATCGGACCAGATGATGATTGATGGTAAGTTGAATGGTAACAAATAACAAAACATTTTGGAAGACCAACTATCACAATTGCTTGAAGACCTGAGCTTGGAATTGTGACAGAACATTGGTTTCACATGATGGTTGTCCAGCACATTATTCGTCAGCAGCACACGAGATATTAGATCGGGATTAAAATAATCACTGGATCGGTAGAGGAGAACTGGTGCACTGGCCAGCCAGATCGCCAGACCTTACTTCCCCAAGTTTTTTCTTATATTTTGAGCATTTAATTTAATTGAATAGTGAGAGGCGAGGGGACATCACCTAAAACAAGCACCCTGAGGTAATGGAAATGTATCACTGGAAACATTTTTTAAATATAATGAGCAGGAACTTTTTTATTTTTCAATCCAAACTGTATTTCTTGAGAATTGCAAGAAATCTTATTTTGTGCAATTGCAGCAACATCTATCACAAATCAAAAATAATGTTTCAGACAAAACACACATTTTTTTTAGCGTAGAATGTAAGTTGCCCCCTGTCCCACCCACTAGATGTGGGGTTAGGGGGTCAAGTTTGACATAATGGGGAAATTGCATGGAATTTCTTTTTTAAAAAGAAGGCCTGTTTTATATCGATATCGGTACGCTGAATATGAAAATCGCCATTAAAAATCTTAAAAGTATTAAAAAAACTATCAAATTTAACTTTAAAAATGCAAAACCACGCCCCTAAACTAAAACGATGTGTGATGTCACACGCCATTGAAACACACGCCTTTGTAGGTCAGCTCTGCCACTGCGCATGCACGGAAAGGGGATAACTCCTACATGGCGTCTTGTTTAGTGATACTGCTATTTCTTCGCATATTTTAATGCATAATTAAACCATCCAGTAACAAATTGATACTACACAAGTCAAACAGGTTGTTTAAAAGCTCCTCGAACTAATAAAATCGATCATTTCAGATACAAGATAAAATAAATAAAATACTCTTTGACCAAACAAAAAGTTGCTTTTTTTTTGTTTTTTTTTGTGGTCAAAGAGTCTTTTATTTATTTTATCTTATTACTTTTATCCACATTCTTTTCCCTTTTTATTTTTTCTGGTGGTTGTACAATTTTTTGCCAACTCCCGAAAAGTCTTTTATATTTCAGATATAATTTAAAAATTACAGCACCATATGAAGGCATAGCGCCGACGTTTCGATTGCCCCCCCCCCCCCGCCTCCGCGGCCGCCAGGAGAAGAGATGAAAACGCAACTATCTGTGTTAAAATAATAGAGCTCACGAAATTTTGTTCGAAAAACGAGTACTTCTTCTTCTAGTACTTATTTTTATGTCTATATTTCTCCTTGTAGAATTCAGGATTATAGCCGATAATCACCGAAACAAAGATAAGATGTATACATCCATGAGTAAATAATACACTTGAACAAGTGATCGAAACCGGGCGAAATTTAAAGTTTAATCGGATCAAAGTTTTGCTACGTCTGAAGAATCAGATGAAAAAACTAATTGTATTCCATGTGCTTTTGTCCATTCCTTCTTCGGCTAGCTAAAAATCGAAGAATAACATACTAGTACGAGGTCATGGAAACCGACGTTAATTTCGCACCGAGTATCGCTCCTCAGTACTTTCATCTATTTTTATTTCTTCTCTCATGATGTTTTGGTGCTCTTATGAATACTTTATTAAGTCTTATTATACTTAGTGCTTGTATACATGGGAATGAAATAGTAATTGCAAGCATACATGTTTATTACAGACAGATGATTTTTCATCTGCATACCATGGGACGTTCCAACATGTTCGAGGAGAGGTGGTCATATTAATGTGTCGCGACCCTGCATAACTCAGGTTTCTTCATGATGGATCCCTCCCATAGATAAAGATGTTAGGCATCTAACATCTATCTCTATGCAAACAGATCATGAAAAGCAGCATAAGAGATAGGCATGGTTTCTGGTTTCATGGCGCGTGACGTCACATCACTCTTGAGCTATGACGTAGCGTTTTTTGGTGTCAACTTTAATAATTTTTTTAAAAAGAACTACGCACAATTAGAAAAAAAGAATACCCATAGCGGTATATTAGTGATCTAAACTATCGAAAAAAAATTTAAAAAAATTTCATGCAACTTCCCCATTGGATAGCTTCTTTAAAAATATTAAACTAATTTTTATTTGTTTGTATGATGTATATTTTTCAAGATATTTTGATTTGTCAGAATTAAATATGATACCCTGAGCAGAAACCATATCAACTCTGGTTTATGGATCTCAATTGTACCGTAAACAAAAATTATTCCTGAAGAATGCTTGTAATAATAACAATCAGGTAGCCAACATCAATATCTAGCAAAGATACACAGGCTTAGGAAAGCAAGTGTTCCATACAGTAAATATATCCTGGACACGGTCTTTGAAAACAACACAAACAAATTAAATTTTATTTTCAGAAAGCTAGAATCACTGACAATTTTATCCCTCATAGCAGACCAGACATTATACTTGTTGATAAGCAAAATAGCAATTCTATTCCTACATAATTGACATTTCCATCCCCAATATACATAATTTACAAAAGACACACACTGATTAATCACCAAGTATACAGATCTTGCATATAAAATAGAACGTCTTTTGAGACAATAAAAGAGTACACATTGTTCCTATTGTTCTTTCTGTCACTGGTATTATTCCACACTCGCTATACAATAGAATGCTAACAGTGAACAGAAACCGACACTAATACAAATCCTAAACACCTGTCACATAGTAAGGGGATTCCTACATCCAGACATTAATACTCCCACCATGTCCTTTTCTCCTTCCCTGCATTTGAACCCCTTGGTGTTAGTCATCTCTTGCATATCCTCTGGAACTTCATGTTCAAACTTGATCCGAGTTTGATTCTTCCAAAACAATAACAACACACAATCATACTTGGTTATGACATAATTCAACAGGTCGTTGGGTTTCCGTGGTATTTCTAACACAAAAAATAGAGCGCTTACAATACGTGACAGAGTTTAAGAAATCGAGTAGTTTCACCATTTACTCCCAGGTTTTTCAAAGTGAAAAGAAGAGAAGTTACAACGTTTTTTTTTTGTTTTTTGTTACAGAGGATTGTTAGGGATCTAAGCCAACAATTACCATATTTAAGGGTGTGTCTAAGAAGTTCGACTGAACACGACTGGTCAGAGAGGAATCATGTGATCAAACATCAATTTTTCGTGCCTGGTCTATTTCATAATCAATTTTTTTAAAAAAACGTTGTCTATGTCTGAAAATTCCTACCGCTTATGATAAATCACATGATCTAATATCAAGTTTTCCGTGAAATTCAAATTTTTATTAAAAGAACCCACTTCTTTCTGATAGAATATAAAAATACAATGCCAGATACGACTAATCGTGAAGGTATCACATGATTTGTCTTCGACCAGTCGCGATCGGTCGGACTTCTTAGGCACATCCTAAATGTGGTGCGCGCGTTCATTTCACATGAACTATTATGTAGAGTGTTGTTAGGGTAGGTATTAAATAGCTATTATTAAAAACATTGAGTTCTGCCACCGAAAACTGACAAGTATTTGGAGGGCTATGTAACAGCCCTTTCCAATGTCAAATTCAGCTATTCCGAAATTATGAAAGCAAGCAAGAAGCGAGGCTTTGCAGTTTGCAAGAAAGGGATATCAAGTGCACTAAAAACATTGGCAAAAACCAGAAGCAGTGCAATTCTTGAGGGTAAAAAGCAGGCAAATCCGAGATCATCCACTAGCCATATTCCTGAAGTTGTGAAATCCAGTGACTTCCATTTGTTCAGTTCCAAGCTGTAGAAGGGAAAATTCACTGCCTGGTTATGACAACAGCCCAAAGAATTTTATGCTGCTGGTTTTTGAGAGGCTTGTGTAAAGATGGGACAAGTGCCTCATTGAACAGGGAGATTGTGTGGCAAAATAAAAGTAGTTTTTAAGTCATACCAGGGTTCTCCCCAGGCCCTTTTCAACGGTCACACCGCCCGGCTGAATGCACGAAAAACTGCACACCACTGCATAATATTTTATTTATTTATTTTTGCCCGCCCGGCTATTTTATCTTTCCACTCAGGTGATAAAATTTTCTGGGGAGAACACTGGAAATAAATTTTATTCTCTATCATTCATGGTCTGGGGGATATTTTGGAGGAAATAAGATTGGACACCTTCATTTCATTGACGGCATTATGGACCGATTAGCCTACAACGATATTTTATTCTTGACCAACATCTCATTCCATCCAAAATCCAAACTAGTTTGAAGAGGGATCGGTCGTTTCAGCAAGGCAATGACCCCAGCCATACAATACATTCATACTACAATCCTAGCGTCAATGAACTTCGGACACCTACAGAATTTTGGATAAGTACAACGAAACTAATTGTAAACAAATGAAAATTACTTTATTGAGTGCACAGAGCTTTAGTACAACTGTGATATAGCATTTTAACATAAAAAAAAACGAGAAAATTAAATAAGCGACTTTTTGTAATATTCTGTTCTCAACACGTTGCAATGAACTTCGTACACCGTACCGTTTTTTGCACATTACCACGGCGTGGCGTCACCTTTCCGATGAATGACGCTCCGAAGTCGTTGAGGCATGCTGGACACTAACTTCTGCGTTGTTTCTACTGGAATTTTGTCCCACTCTTCGGAAATACACGCCTGCAACTGCTGCAGTGTTCGAGGCTTCCGCTGTCTGACTTTTCGCTTTAAAATGCGCCATACATTTTCAATGGGTGACAGATCTGGGCTGCAGGCAGGCCAGTCAAGCACCCTGAAACGCTGCTGTTGTAGCCAAGCCTTGGTGTTCCGAGCAGCATGAGGCTTCGCATTGTCCTGCTGAAAGATGCTTGGTCTTCTACTGAACAACTTTTGGCGGGATGGACGCAGATGCTGTTGAAGAATGTTTATGTAGGCAGCAGAGTTAATAGTGCCCTCGCAAAAGTGAAGCAATCCTGTCCCGGCTGCACTCATGTAGCCCCACACCGTCAGCGATGCAGGCTTCTGAACTTTCCTCTGGTAACAGTCGGGATGATTACTTTCGTGCTTGGTCCTTAGCACCTTGCGACCGTTGTTGCCATACATCACTGCAAAGGTGGACTCGTCGGACCACAGAACACTATTCCACTGAGCAACGATCCACTTTAGATGGGTTCTGGCCCATGCTACCCGGCGATGCTTAGCTGCAGTGCTCATAAATGGCTTCCTCTTTGTAGCGTATAAGTAATAGTTGCATCTTCTGATGTAACGGCGGACTGTGCTTTCGGATATGGGTATATGAAAATATTCTCGAGCCCAAACAGTCATTTCACTTATGGGAGCATGCCTGTTTTTCACAATGTAACGTCGAAATACTCGTAGGTCCCTAACATTCAATGATCGCTGCTTGCCTGGTGCAGTCCCTGGTTCTGTTTTCCCGATTTCTCTGAAACGCTTGATGATCCCATTAACAGTAGAGAGTGGAACTGATAATTCATGGGCAATAACTCACTGGGATTTGTTATTCTGGAACTGCTGTATAATTTTTTGCCATATACACGTTTCTACTGGCTTACCACATCCCATGGTTCAAAACAACACGAATACTATGCTCTGTCGCGTGGACGGTGCTTTTAAAGCCTGATGCAAACCATTCTGGGCGTTTCTACAGCTTTCAGAAAAGTTCTATATGCTGGCGGCCCCTTGTGTACGAAGTTCTTTGAAAACTGTTGACATAAATTTGAATCAATTATTTCGCACCATTAAATCGATTCTAAATCGATGTTGATATTGTTACATATACTCAGTAAATCTATTTTCATTAGCCTGCAATCCTCTGTATGCACTTTTCACTGTGTTTTTAGCCAAATTACTTTGGTGTCCAAAGTTTATTGATGCTAGGTTTGTAATAAATTTTTTTGTAATTCAGAAGAATCAAAGTTCTTCCATGGCCAAGGCATAGCAGCACTAACTGGCGTTTTTGACCGCGTTAAAGTGACGTCAATGTTTTCTAACCGGGATTTCTGATCGACCAAACTTTAACTCTTCTCACCAGTGAGAGTTTTTGAGAGTTAAAAGACGCAACAGCCATCCAAAGTAGACAACCGCATGGATATGTGTTAAGTGATGGATACATCAAAAATGAACAAAATTTGATGGCTTTTAGATCTTTTCGAAGTGTATTTTTGTGTGCCAATTTCTAGACATTAATTCAATCAAACATTTGTGGGATGCTTTGAACAATAAGGTCTCCATCGTCTAAAGACAAAATGTTATTCAGTTCAATGAAAGTTTGCTAAAGTCCTGAGCATTAATTCCTGCAGAAGTGCTTCTAAAGTTAATGGAATGCATGTCCAGATGTCTTAAAGTAATCAAAGCACAAGGACAACCAATCAGACACTAACTGCTTTGTTAACACCAAGTGCTTGTTCGTGTTAACAAATTTTTGGCAGGAAGGTGTATAGCTTTTATGTTAGTAACTCATTTTTTTGTGTAAATATAAATCCACAAAATTTCTGTCAGGTGACTGTAGCTTTAAAATAGGCAGACTGTAATTTTAATTATCATAAATTGCTTGTAATCTACGTCACTGAAATGATTTGTTTTTTTTTTGTTAACTTACTTTTGGCCCTCACTGTAAGGGATAACGTCGAATGAGAGCTGTGTGTTACTATTCAGTGATGTTCACTACACAGCTGTCATTTGATATACATGGTATCTCATACCTTTAGTATCAAAATTCTACCAATAGTCAGAAATGCATATTTGAGGCACTACAAGATATTAAACGAGTAATATTTGTGAGGATCATTTTTGTACACTTTTATCTGCTTTCATTTTCAGAGCAAACAGAACTTTATTTATCCATAAACAGTTTACACCTCTTAGCAACAACAGCTCAGAGAAAGCATTCAAAGTGGTGACCAACAGTCTCAATACAAAGATGCATGACAGCAGCACATGAGATTTTATTGCTGTATTTCAATTATCCCTGGTGTATGTTTTACAAGGAGACAGGCAGCTTACATTTTGGCAAGCAATATTGCATCAGATTCAACTGGAGTTTCATAAACCAATGACTCGATGAGGAATAATCCAAAGAGTGAGATCACACAGGCCATCGGACAAATCCTAACTAGCACGAATGATTATGGAATCTGTTGTCCAGGTGCTTAAGGACATCAACCTCTTAAGTGACCAAATGCACCACCACGTAACAGTTAAAGAATAAGATCTCATAAAAAAAATGATTCCGACCCTTAGCTGTATATTTTAAAATACATGTACTCAGTTTATAGTCCTCTATTGACTATAGAATTTTGACTCAAAGTATGAGACACCCTGCATTCGTATAATTTCATCCAATCAAACAGACTGTTATGTTCAAGATCATGTATAAAAAAAATAAATTTCTAATTAATGTTCTTATCACATTGATAATGCCAAGAATAAATGGTGAAACTAGTCAGTTACTTTAAACTCTCTATCATAAGAGGGTGGGCTGAAAAGTAATGCCTCCAAGGCCATAACACTTTTATTTTTTAACGAATTTAAAAATTTTTTTTTTCAAATGATGACTTATTTTGTTCTCTTTTCAATGCAGCATTATTCACTTTTCAACATAGTCCCCATCTCTGTCCACACACTTTGCCAACGTAACACTAGTCGTGACATCCCGTCGGAGAAGAAGTCCTTTGGTAGTTTTCGACACCAGGATCGAATCGAGTCTTTCAGCTCGTCATCAGAGCTGAATCGATGTCCTCTAAGCGATTCTTTAAGCTTTGGGAACAAGTGAAAATCGCTGGGAGCGAGGTCAGGGCTATATGGCAGATGTGGTAGAACCTCCATGAACTTCAGTCGCTGCAACCCTTCTTGTGTTTCTCGACTTGTGTGCAGACGTGCATTGTCATGTTGCAGAATAGGGTCCATAGCCTTCCGAACTCGGAGCAACCGGGCACGAAGCTTCTCTAGTGTTTCCACGTACTGTTTTGAGTTGATCGTGGTTCCTGGTTCCAAGAAGTCAAGGTGGACAACACCCCGGAAGTCCCACAAGATGGTCAACATGACTTTCCCTGCTGACTTGACAACCCTGAACTTTTTGGGACGTGGAGAAGTTGCATGGCGATATTCCAACGATTGTCGTTTGTTCTCTGGGTCAAAATAATGTGCCCATGATTCATCCCCCGTGAGAATGCACTGCAGAAAAGCCTCACCCTCACGCTCGTACCGGGCCAACAGATTCTGGCAAACGTTCTTTCTCTTCTCTTTGAGTTCAGGAGTGAGCACATGCAGTATCCAACGAGCACACACCTTACGATATCCCAGCAACTCGGTTATGATAACGTGCACTCTCTCCTTGGAAATTTGGAGCTCTGTAGCGATGTCATATTGCTTAATTCGGCGGTTGGAACGAATCATTTGATAGACACGAATTCGATGTTGCTCGTCTGTTGCTGTGATTGGTCATCCACTGCAGGATTGATCAGCTAGGCTAGAGCTTGCCGGGTTTCGTTCTTTCACTAATCTTGCCCATCTTCTCACTGTAATGACATCAAAAGTTGCATTACCGTATACAACTGTCATTCGGCGATGAATTTGGACAGGATCGCAACCTTCAGCTGTCAAAAACTCAATCACTGCGCGCTGTTTCAACCTGACTTCCATGTAGGTCGCCATTATGTTTCATTTTCAGCACACCTACACCATCTAGTAACATAAGTGTTTTTGAAAGAGAACAAAATAAGCCATCATTTGAAAAAAAAAAATTTTTAATTCGTTAAAAAATAAAAGTGTTATGGCCTTGGAGGCATTATTTTTCAGCCCACCCTCGTATATTGTAAGCCTGTATTTCTTATATACAGAGTGTTCACAAAAGAATATAGTAAGTTTGAAAGGCTACATTAATCAAAACTACACAAGCCACAGGCTTGATCATTGCATGTGATCACCACAAGAAGCCTGAATATATTCGTACGTTATGGCGATTAACTTTACTATTCATATGAAATGTTGCTAAATCACAAGTTTATCTGTAAGGTTTCATGACCAACAGCTTCCTCAACACTTTCCATGCCATCCCATGGGGCATTTGAAGTTCTCGACAAATCAATTTCCTCAGACTGCGAGCAAACAATTGTTGAATGCATTGGAGATTCGTTGAGACACTCACGGCCTTCCAGTAGTTTAGACACTTTTGCAAAGGCACCCTTTCTATGAACTGATGAAACTAATGTTATTGAGTTATACTGAATTCAATAATATAGCGCTATCATTTCGACATAAATAAAAGCCAAACAACCGCTTGTAAATAACCAAACAAAACTTCAGATTGTCCCCTTCACCAATAATAAGTAGAGTAGCACTATCATTTGTTTTGCTGCCAAGATACAGCCTTTCAAAGTTTATTTATTTTCTAATGAACACGCTGTATAACATAATTGCAACATACGTCATAACGAAGGTGATCTAGAATAAGGTGGGGTCATTCGGCCGGAAGTGCTTAAAAATGCGTTAGTGCACATACATATTTTGTCATCACTGGATGAGAGCGAAACCTCCACAGAAACCAAATCAAGGTGGCAATAGCAACACTTAATGACTAGTTCACTTCCTTCACGATTCTCATTCTTTATCAATTTTTTTAATTAAATAAAAGCAAAATGACACCATAAGGGATTTATAATTATTGTAAAATATACATGTACATTTCTTTTTAATATGAACATAGAGACAAGGACGATAATGTATTTCTCGTTATCATTCCTCATTAAGATTTGAAATCAATTTGTCCAAACTGTCAGCAGTTAAGAGACTGTGATAATAATATCAATGTTATTTCATAATAACAGGCATTAGGAAATATTTATTTATACACTGGTAAGTTTATAAATAAACGTTTCTTCAGGAACACAACAAAAGAGGGGTTTATTTTTTACACGAAAACGTTTTCTTTTGTGACCAGAACGATGGCTATCACATGCTTCCGGTTCGCCGAGTGTAACGCCAGATCTCATCCAGTTGCGTCACAATATGCATGCGCGTTAAGCACTTCTGACAAGTTGGACTTTCCTTTATTCTAGATTATCTTGCATTATAACCATGTTTATGTTATAAGCAAGTTTACTTATCCGAGTTTGCACATCACAAGGATCAAATTTTGTGTGTGGTAACTGGAAATACACAACTGAGTTTGCAATAAGAAAGTTTGTCTATATATTCTTACACAGGGTGTTTCAAAATTACACCACCAAACTTAGCAAAATGTTATAGGGGATCAATTTGAATATCTTTTGTTAATAACGTTTTATTCTAAAATGATTCTGCAGTCAACTGCAATACGTGGATTCAATTAATTAACATGAACGGAAACACTGTTAACCTTTAACAAGTTTATTCACATTATTACAAAGAACATTAATTAGACAAGCTCCGTAATGTCTTATTACTACATAATGTGCTCGAAATGTCGACCACCTGTTTCAATGCAAGTTTCACATCGTCGTAACATGGAACGGTTGATGCACTGAAACACTCCAGGAATCTTGTTTACCCTCGCTGCAGCAGCCACCACACGTGCCACAAGATCTTCCTGTGACTCAACAGGAGTTACATACACCACACTTTTCATGTCCCCAGAGGAAGTAGTCCAGACATGTGAAGTCAGGTGACCTGGGTGGCCCAGTTAATAGGACCTCCACGACCGATCCATTTGTTTGGAAATCTTGCATCAAGGTAATCACGTACTTCCCAGGAGAAATGGGGTGGTGCCCCATCATGCTGGTAGCACATGTCTCGGCGAACTCTCAGTGGTATGTCTCCCAAGAGTTCTGGTAATACATGCTGAAGAAATATGTTGTACGTATGCCCAGTTAAGGAAGTGGGCATCATGTATGGGCCACTCAATTGTTCATGCACAATTCCACACCAAACGTCAATACTGTAGAGCTGTTGATATGCACGGAGAAAACGTGCGTGTGGATTCTCAGGTGTGCATTGTGTGAATTAAACATTCCCTCTCGTGTATACATGGCTTCATCTGTGAATAATACACGTGATGTGAATGTAGGGTCCGTGTGATTTTGTGCCCTATTCAATGATTGGACCTTTTGCCGGTGGAACGGATACAGCAAATTCTCGTGCACAACTCTCCAAACATAAGTGTGATTTACACCCAGGTTGTGCGCTACTGCACGTACACTTGTTGTTGTGTTATCAGCAAATTGTTGCAGAATCTCATCCTGTAGTGCTACGTTCCTGTTACGTGGTCGTCCTGCGTTGCCCATGTTCCTGGAGAAAGATCCTGTTTCACGAAGTCGCCGATGCAGATTCACGAATGTCTGATAGTGAGGCACACGTCTGGTGGGGTATCTTTCTTGGTACAGCTAACTGCAGCTCTCCCATTCCCATTGCTGCTCCATACAGGAAATGCATGTCAGCCAATTCTTCATTTGAGTACGTCTGCATGCTGTGCTTGCAATGGTTCCAATTGACAACTTTACAATTGCTTTCTGTACTAACCATGTGTCTAATTGCATACTACTGTATGGATTTAAAGGAATGAACCAATATTCTGTGGTGGGTAAATTAATGTTATTCAAAACATTAAGCAATACTGTCTTTTTGCTAATGGGATTCTGAATAAGCAGGATGAAACAATGGAATCTTTGTACTATAGCTGACTGCACAGTCATTTTACAATAAAACGTTATTAACAAAAGATGTTCACATTGATCCCCTCTAACGTTTTGCCAAATTTGGTGGTGTAATTTTGAAACACCCTGTATTTTTTAACTTTTAAAAATTAATATTCTAACAAGATCATAAATGATGCATTTACAGAACAAGTATGGTATGTCATGAGACTGTATTTACAGTACCTCCAATTGAGTAAATTCCACTGTCATACTAAAAGAGAAATAAAATCGTATTTCCTTCTCTTTTTCTAATTTAATTATAAACTCCATTGCTTTAAAACAAAGTAAAAGAAGAAAAAAATAATTAAAAAAAACCCCGAAAATTTTTATCAATTAATTAAACGATTAATTTTAATAACATTTAAGGAATTTGTCAATGAGGTTAATTAACAAAAGAAATAAATAACAGTAAAACATTAAACTTAATAGTATCTTAACTGTTCAATCAAAAGGTATCAGTTCTTACTTTTAAACTTTCATTAAGTTTCACACAGAATCATACCTACATTGCGCTTACCTTCACCAGAATCATAAATTCAAACAACCTGCGAACAGGTTTCGGGAAAGCACGGGCATAAGCAAGTGCAATGCGAAAAAACAGTGCATGAAATAATCGGTCCCGCACGTTTAGCAGAGGATTTTGATTATTGTTATTCCTAGTTCGATTATTATTATTGTTGTTGTTGTTATTGTTGTTATTATTGTTGTTGTTGTTATCGTTGGCGTTGTCGTCGGTGGCGGCGGCGGCAGGTGCGGGGTCGGCGGCTGGTACGTCCTCTGCTCCCCTGCTGCTGCTGTTACTCGCGTCGTCTTCCGCTTCTCTACCGTTTGTACTTCCAGGCATTTCGATGTTGCTTACACGTTTGTTTTCTATCACATGTCTTCATCTGTCTTTACTTCATGCAAAATAAACCGACTGATACCAAAGTACATATTTTTTTTTCATCAATTCCAATTGCATTTGTTTTCCTGATTCCTTCACATGATTATTGCTCTCCTAATAATTTCATCACATCTGGAAAAGAAAGTAATAAACAATTCGTCATAAATGCTCATCGAGGATAGTAGCCGTCGAAAGAGCACTCAACAAAACGATCAATTAATTTCCTCTTATCAACTTTAATAGAAATAACACACAGTACTGGATTTCATATATTAGAAATTAAAAGTTCTTGGCGTGTATTTACTCTGAACTCTCCCCGCAAATGAATTAATTAGGACAACGAAATTCTGTCGGAAGCATCTTTAAACGACACAGCGCTTGCTTGCCATCATTATAAAATATAAATGCCCAAGCCGAGAGTTTTGGAGGTAAGCTACCTTTATTTCATGGATATGTGAAAATTCATTCGCCAATTTTAACCCAATTCGATACGACAAAAAGCGAGGTTGACACGAACTTACTTCAGTTGACAAATCATATCAAATAGTATCATCCATGCTCCACCATGTTAATTACAGGAACTCTCCCACAGTGCACCGCGCTCTTTCACCTTCTTTAGTCGAAGCGCTCTGTGGCTACCGCTGCTGTCTGCTGATGTGCTATTCTTATATCGCGTCTTTCCTATATCTACCTGGATGCGATCTATGAAAATGAAGGGGAAAATTATAGCAATGAAAATCTATTTTTATTCTTTTCAAACAAAACGGTGACGAAAAGAAAGATGAAAAGTTGTGATGGTTGATTTCGTTAGTACAAAAAATTAAGCAAAATTTAGCCGAATTATTCAAGTATTTTTTCTAAGAAAATAGATATACAGTTTTTCTCTTTAATATCGTGTGATATACGTATTTCTATGTTCGGTATTTCTAGTGGGGTAGATGACAGCTTATTTAAAGGAGACTAGCTCTGCCATGTGATGGCATCAAACTACATTTTTGCCTATCTTTCTTCTTTGGTATTATTTTTTAATTATTTTGTTTAATTTTACCTCTTTTCAAACATTTTTTAAACTTTTCACATCATTGTCAGTTATGAACAGTGCGTGTTTAATGTTAATTTTTAACAAAGATAAGATTAACGAGAATAAGCAATTCAGGAATGGATGAAAGCAGTTCATCCTCCCTGGCAGTTCCGCTAAAGCAAATTAAACGGGAAAAAGAAAAACCATTTTGTTTTGGTTTCTTTTTAAGCGAGATTTTTTACAGAGAAGTTTCAACACAAATTATACTTGAAAACAGGTTTCTATCTTTTCCGTTTGCCATTTTTTTTTTTCCTTTCTTCTTCCTTGTCTCTCATCATGTGAAATTGGGACAGTCGACATTTTTCCCAATGGGTGGTCTTTTAATGTTCTTGGGAGCTATATTTTTAAGAAATTCGTTCATTCCTTGCAACCGTTCGTTGGCCTAAATTACAAATCCCGTGTGACCAATTAATGAATTTGATGGTAAAAAAAAAACGAAAGGGAATGGAAATCTGCGATTTTCATAAGCCAACAACAGTGATTCACTTTTATTTTCTTCGTTTATTTTTCATTAAAAAATGTTAAAATATTTTTGGAGAGTCTTGTTTTTTCTTTACACTTTTTATTATCCACAAACCTCATCAAACTTCGAACATAAATAATGAACTCTTCTAAAAACGATCAAGTGTGTCTTAAAGAGCACATTTTAATAAGCACAAAGTGGTCCAAAATTCGGGAAAAACTATAAAATCAATAATTCGCACACAAATGCAGAGAAAAAGATTCTGTTGCACAGAAACGATTGAAATGAAGTCGGATTTACTTTCCAGGGGAAGAAAAAAAACTTAATGCAAGAATTGTTCAGTTTTTGTGCAACACATGGCGTTGTCAGATTACAGGCGTCTGAATATTTTCAGACGATTAAAAAAGCAGCACTCGCTACAAACGCTCTTTCGGAAGCAGATAGTGATAGTTCTTCCGTCTTACCGTAACGAACTTGTCAGCACAACATGATTAAACAGAGTATAAAAAAACCGACTTTAATGAAACTTTCACTATCGCCTAGCTATATTAGTCCATATCTTGAAAACTACTGAACCGATTTTGATGAAACTTGGATTTGTCCCTAAGTTGAAAGATATTTAATCCAATAAAAAAAGAATTATTGCAATTCGATTTCTAGTTTCTCAGAAATACGTGGACAAACATACATACATACATACATACACACACTTATGAAATTTGGCATACTTATTTAGAAGCCCACAGAGACTAACATATATGAATATTGTGCAATTCCAACAATATTGCAAACATACACATCGAATTGATAACCTTTTTTTTTTGAAGTCAGTTAAAAATGCTGTCATTAATCTCGCCTAAACCGGCTGGGCTTTATATTATATTATATTATATTATATTATATTATATTATATTATATTATATTATATTATATTGTATGGCTTATAACCTATGTAAAGCCACAAATCCGCCTTCTTTGATTAAACACTCATATCACTCAAGTGTTGCTATAGTTGGAAGCAGACGCCTGCAATACGTGCAGCTTCCTCTCTTGATATTTTTAAGTCCTGACTAATTCCTCCCTTGATATTTAAAGAAGTACTTTACCAACTCTTCCATCTAATCCTCTAACCCTAGCATTTCATTTTCCAGCAGTATTGTTTCATTATACGTTCTATCCGGCCAGGGACATAATTCGTTGGCCATCAGCCATACTGGTCCTGGGAGGATATTATACATTACACTTAAAATAATTAAATAAATAAGTATGTTCAAATTTCAAAAAAAAAAAATTCAATCGATAGGGCCCTCTTAATTAAAGTTTATTATCATAATAAGAAAATTGCCAGTGCAGCACTGCGGGGATATTAACGCATGCATGGAATGCGAGATGGTAAAGGACCTGTGCTGCAGTGACCAAATTCATACGACGATTTGAAGCCACGGGTTCTTTGGCTGCACGTCCAAGAAGTGGCCGGCCCTCACCATCCACTGTCGCTCAGAAAATCGAAGAAACAGTGCAAGCACTGTCGGAGATTTCTGCACACAGCGAATGCAATGCGCGAGAAGTGTCCCGACGGCTTGGCATTTCGTACAGCAGTGTATGGCGATCATTTCGAATTATCCTTAAGCGATTTCCATACAAGGTGCAACATACTCATGAACTGACACCTGATCACTTCATCACTCGCCAAGATTTCACTAATTGGATATTCAATAAAATGGCTTTTCACTGTGGTTTGGACCGACGAAGTGTATTTTACACTTTCTGGCAGTGTTTACATATTCAATGGCAGTGTGTGGAGTACGGAAAACCCACATGCATTTGTTGAACAACCCCTACATCAGCCAAAATTTACATTCCGGTGTGGCTTCACAACTGATTTCATAATCGGTCCGTTCTTCTTCGAGGAATTGACAGAGACTGTTCTGAAAACAGTTATGTCACTGGTATCGCTATGCAGCACTGTTACAGACCAGCATCCTTTCAGAATTGGAAGCGCGACAAGCACTAGTTATCTTTATGCAGGATGGGGCACCATCGCATATTGCTGCGCCTGTGCAATGACTGCTATGTTCAACATTTAGGGGGAATCGTGTCCACAGTCGGTCTATCTGCATGCATGGCCTCCCAGATCGTCCGATCTGACACCTTGCGACTTTTGGCCAATCTATCTTCTTCTTCTATACTTATAAAGAAGAATGTTTGTTTGTTTGTTTGTGGGTTTGTTTGTTTGTTTGTTTTTTTTACAAATCTACAGTTTTATTCCGATCTTGATAAAATTTCGCATACATGACCTTCAAAGCATGAGGAAGGTCGCTATCTACCTCAGATTTCGAAAAAATAATAATTATTGATAAAAAATCGATATTCATAGTTATGGCAGGGCATATTAATGAGAAATATCTCATGACCAACAATGCAAGACAAAGTTTTTGCAACAATAAGTATCAACAATGGTGTCAACACGCAATGCACCAAGACGATGCAAGGATCAACAATATATATCTCATGACCAACAATGCAAGTAAAGGTTTGTGCAACAATAGGTATCACCAATGGTGTCAACACGCAATGCACCAACACTATGCAAGGATCAACAATATATGTCTCATGACCAACAATGCAAGGCAAAGTTTGTGCAATATAGAATTCAATGCATAGAATTCATGTTATTCAGGCTTTTCTTAGAAAAGAGAATTCTTAGGACTTAACAATTTCTTGAAAATCTTTAAAAATGATCAGTAACTGGAGATAATGAGTTAGCAGACTATAAAGTATAAAGAAGGGCTCTTTTACCACAACAAAAGTAATAAAGAATAAAACAAAAACAAACATAACAGAAAAACACAACCTGGAAGCGCTTTTCGAGAGCAAAGCTCTCATCATTCGGCAGGAACCAAGGAGAACACGTGGAAAACCCAAAGTGAACTGATTAGAAACCGAAGAAAGCGGTTTATATAGCGAGAGAAATACAAAAACAGACCAATAACAGAAAAGAAATAAAAACAATATTATTGGTTGGCTAATTGAGACCACCACTGAATTAGAGGGGAATCACCAATAGGGCCTAAGTCGGAGTTTAATAACGTGTTGTTCTTGGATTTATGGATAGCCATGCTCTCGAAAGCATCTAACAAGTGCCTTTTATTGATAGATTGTAACAGTTTTAAGTTGTCGATGGAAAAATCGTGACCCGTCTCTATTGAATGCTTGGCTGTGGCTGATTGACTGCATCTACCGAATCTTCTGTGGTCGAGGTGTTCCTTAAATCTGGTGGATAAACTGCGTTTGGTCTGACCTTTGTAAAGCTTAGGACATTGCGAACAATGGATGGCGTAGATGCCTGACTTTTGTGTATCCGGTACCTTATCTTTGGGGTTGCCCAGCAAGTTTCGTATTTGGTTGGGGTTGCTGAAAGAAAGAGAAATGTTATATTGTTTGAAAATTGAATTTAAATTTTTAATAAGTAGTTTATTGTAAGGAACGGATATTGTTCTGTACTTATCTTTGATGGGATGAAGAGTGGTTATGTCTGACAGAAATTTTTTGAACTTCCTCTTCCTCAAAAGATCGTCAATCATTTTCGCGTTATACCCGTTTTTCTCGGCTATTTTTTTAATCAAATCAATCTCTTGTTTGAATGAAGTATCGTTTAATGGGATATTGAGTGCCCTATCCAACATGAAAATAAAAGCTGAAACTTTTTGGGTCCACGGATGGCTTGAATCGATGGGAATGTAGTTTAGGTGATTGGAGGGTTTCCTATGAATATCAAAATGCAGGGAGTGATTATTCCTAATTATCAATAAATCCAAGAACGGTAATTTGTTGTTTTCTTCAACTTCACAAGTAAACTTTATAGAAGGGAAGAAACTATTGATGTGATTGATGAATGCATTAACGTCACAGGAGTTTGTGTCAAAAATTGTAAAAACATCGTCTACGTAACGGAACCAAGTGTCGGGAAAGTAAAAATTAGAATTCTTAAGAATGTCTTCAAAATTTCTTAGGAAAACTTCAGCAAGAATAGGGCTGAGACACGATCCCATCGGTGTACCACCTATCATTTTATAAAACTGATTGTTAAATTGGAAGACATTATTATTAACACAAAGTTTAGTTAACGTTATGCATTCATCGCTCTTATTCTCGGGGATCTTGTTTTTGACAAGAATATCTTTGAGGAATTCGAGAGTTTCCGGAATGGGAACGCTAGGAAATAAAGAAACTATATCGAAAGAAACTAAAATCTCGCCTTCTTTAATAGTCTTATTCTTGAGCTTTTGGACCAAGTCAGTACTGTTGATGACAGAACTGTCGAAATTAGACAGTTTTAAGGTTTTGATAAATTTGGCCAAATGTTTTGAAACCAAATAAGTAGGGGTGTCAATGTTGGAAACTATGGGACGCATTTTGTTTCCAGGTTTGTGTACTTTGGGCAAAGCATATAATTTCGGCATTGTTGGGTTAGCAATTATTAGGGATGAAGCCATATTTTTGGGAATGATATTAGGGCAACTTTTGATGCAATCTTTTACTGCTGTAATTAATTTAGGTAGAGGGTTCTTATTTAATGTAACAAACGGCCCTTCATCGATAAGATTGTTAACCCTATTGAAATAATCTGATTTTTCTATAATGACGGTATTATTCCCTTTATCGCTCTTAAGATAGAAACAGTCCTTCTCCTTAAGTGAATTGATGATATTAAAATTATCAGAGCCATAATCTGGACCGTGGCTTGTTTTGCCAACCCAATTTTTGCATAGAACTTGTTTACACTGTGCCCTGATATTACTTTTAGTTTGTACTGGAAGAAAGCGAATTCCTCCTTCAATCTCCCCAACCAGTCGGTGAACGTCTTTCCGATCATTATTAAGAGCGTATTTTAGTCCCTTCGAAAGTAGTCCAAGTTCAGGGGGGGTGAAATGTAAGTTGGTTTCATTAATCACGCTGTCAACACAAGTGGATTTCTTGACCGGACGTTTTTGATTAGCAATTATGAGGTTGAGTTTGTTGGATAGTTTTTGGTTTTTTTGGATGATCTTTTTTTCGTTGACGAAATTCATTCTAAACATGAAATCATCCCAATCTTTTTTCTTTAGCGAATTACTTAATTTTAAATGTAAATTGTAAGCCTTAGCTTGTGTTACAGACAGTTTGTAATTAAGAAAACCAATTTCCATGCATAATCTTTTGGTCTTAACTAAAGGTAGAATATTTTTTAGAGTAGGATCTTTTGAATTATTAAATTTTATACAGTTGACGAAATTAGGAAAGACGTGGTGAAATTTGCAATTATTGAGGAAACTAATATCTGCTTTTAAAGATCTAATTCTGAAATTAAGCCTGCAAAATTGATTTAACTCGCTATTAAACAAAGAAACCTGAGTAGCCATAACTGATGATAATTCTAGTAAATCAATATTGGGGCAAATGTCCGAGAAAGTATAACTGGGGCAAATGTCCACAATCGAAAACAAGAATAAAGAGGTATGTGGATAATCGTAATAAAGTATAA
>JAHWFO010093717.1:0-11879 GCA_023313115.1 Rhysida immarginata
AACTTCTGGGGGAATTCCAATGAAAAATGCGAATAGCTCTTTATTTTCTGTCAAATTAGTGGCCAATATTTGAAGGACTCGATTGTAAGCCGCACCTCAAGTTTAAAAACCTTCAATGATGGGAAAAAAGTGCGTCTTATAACCGGTCCAAAAGGTAATCGTTGACAAGTTTCCAAACGAGTGATCCAAAGATTTACAACATTTCAGACAAAGCCAAAATTTGTACGGTTCAGTTTGTTTGAAAATGTATTTAATACAAGACAAAGCTAGAGTGGGCTCAAGGAGTCACCCTGGAAAATGCTCAGTTTTATCTATATTTTTTCAGTCATAATGATCAGTTTTTCACACAGCAGTGTTATGTTGAGAGACTACCTATTTCATCACTGAATCCATAAATACAAGGGAGGATAACAATTATCTGTGGAAACATTTTTAAATAATAAGCAAAGTCTTACAGAAAGCCACAATTCTAAACACCTGTCACATAGTAAGGAAAATCCTACACCCAAACATCAATACTCCCACGAGTGCATAACTTTCCCTCCCTCGCATTTGAGTCCCTCGGGCTTGGCTCTCTTTTGGGTCCGCTTCTGGGATTGGCTTCCGGACTTGGTCCTAGTTTGGCTTCCCCAAACAATTGTGGAGACCCAGGGCCTTACTAAAGCAATGCTGTACTTGGTAATTTACGAGTAAGAGACCTGGTCACCCTTCCAACCGTTTACACGATCTGGGATCTACGTCCGTGCCCGTGGTGTTTCTCCCGGGTCTTCTATCGTAAGGGGGGAGGGGTAAATGATGACTTTACAGGATTCAACAATAACAACTGATTTATTTATGATTAATTTACAATTACGATTGATTATATCCAAAGCTAACCCTAAATTTCTAATGATTTGATTCTACACCGAATAAATGGATCTAAGAGAAATGAGAGATATGAGAGCGGCTGCGTGTTACCCAATCTAACGTTCCCGCATTCGCCTCCGTTCGTCTATTCTGAAAATTCTCAATAAAGTTCGGCTTCTATTTCACGCTTCCATGTTAAATAAATATTCTCTTCTTTTAAAGAGGGGTTTCTCCTCAGTAAATAAATTGAATTAATTGTTGAATGTATACTAAGTACCTCTGTCCGCCCTGACAGGTTACTCGCTCTAAATTCTCACCACTCACACTAACTATTCACTAACTACCTCAACGTCTACATCTGTCTGCTCCGACAGGTTCTTCAACTTACTCTCAACACTAACTACACCTCGACTCCTCTCCGACTGCTCACCGACCACTTTCTCACAAACTATCTGCATCTGTCTACATGGACAGGTTGATACCTTCTGCTAACTTTTTCTGATCCAACAACAACACTAACTGTCCTCCTAACTCCTCCTCACACTAGTCCCTAACTGTAAACCGAACAACAGTGTGTAAAAGACACTCAAACAGATGATTGGTGGAAAGAAAGATCAACTCCTCCTTTCTAAATCATGCCACCATCAATTTGCATAAATTCTAGACAATGTGCGTCAGCATATTCTATGACTGTCTGAAAATACAATACTCAGTAAACTAAGATGTCCATCCGGTGTAATTCTAACTTTCCATTCTAAAACTCTTCTAAAAACTTTCTAAAGCTTTATAAAAACTAAATAAACTGTTTTATAATTATTCTATCTACCGTATATAACAACCAAATAACGACTGAATTATAATTCACGCAAACTAGATAGATGTTTAAATAAACTAAACATGGCTAGTCTATCTTCTCCAATATTAAACCTCACCTTATAAACATTATAGAAATAATCACCAAGTGTTAACTAATTTAAATGACTGACTAAGATTAAAAGTTAATTGAAATATAATAATAATCTAGAATCTAAGATCTCTCCTGTGTTACACTAACAACTATCACTAAAATAGCTGAAGGAAAATCTTTATATTTAATAAGTTTTAACTCGCGTCTTACTAAAATAAGGGTGGGGATTTCAGAATCCCGGGGCCTCACACAAGGATAATAATAATAATAGTAACCTCGTGTCGTAAAAAAACACCTGAGATTTTGAATACCAGATAAAATATCTCAATGGAATTGCCTTTTTTTCAATGGCAAGATGGAGAAAAAAAATAAAAAAAAAAAGAAAAAAATAAATAAATGAATAAATAAGCATGCTGCAGATGAAATTCTCATCTTTATTTAAAGCAGAATTGTTCTAAAAGGGATTGCTCAGAAGATTCCAAAGAAGTATTCAGAAAAGTTTCCACCTCCAGATTGCCTTAGCTATTCTATTTGCAAATACGATGGAATGGAAATAAATAATTGCTCTAAATTTCATTCCTAAATAGATCTTCAAAGACAGACATGTTTGATGAATGAAATCTTCAAAGAAATATAAAAAAATATCATTCTCCACATAAAATTTAAACTCTGGCTGTAATATAAACTCAATCCGATCAGGAATACATAAAATGGTTTACCTAAATTAACATTATATATACTTTCTGCAAGGGCCTGCTTTATCCAGTCCTCACTACAACTTCTGCTTGCGCAGGATATCATGCCAGAGAGAAAGATATGGTCAGAACTAAGAAAACCACACACAATTTGAATGAAAACAATAATCAGGCTATTTCCCAACAATAATCAACGATCCCCGAATCTAAAACCAGAAACAAAAGGATAAAAAAGTCGTCATAAGTTCTTACTTTGTTTTAAACGCCAGAAGCCAGAGTGAGTTACCTGCACAGGGTTGTCTTCTTGGTCAGCAGAGGCTGATGACATTATTTCAGGTCCACTAGATGTCATCAACGACAGCTTGAGGATGGGGAAAAGCCAAGGACCAATCTCGTTCTGATGTTAACTATTGAATTAGTTACTTACAAGGGTTGTCTTCGATGACAATACCTCTTTAAAATATCTCGATTCTAGAAATAAATTCAAAGGAACTAAGTGACAGTTTATTAAGAGGAAAACACTATTAAGAAAAAAAGTAATTTAGAGTGATCCGGTTAACCCAACTAGATTTTATTATTATCCTAGTATCATTCCAATTATTTATCCAGGCTCGACGTTTCTATTTTTTCGAGCAAGTTGTAAGTCCATCATTTCTACTTTCTTCTATGGCCTGTGATGACTTTTGTTGTTTGGTCTCAAAGAAAAGAAGTAAATAAATATTCTTCACATGAAATTCCCATCTTATCCAAAATGTAGTTGTACTGAAAATACAGTATTGGCCCGATTATAAGCTGCACCCTTTGTAGCAAATTTGTGGGGGAACTTCTGGGGGAATTCCAATGAAAAATGCGAATAGCTCTTTATTTTCTGTCAAATTAGTGGCCAATATTTGAAGGACTCGATTGTAAGCCGCACCTCAAGTTTAAAAACCTTCAATGATGGGAAAAAAGTGCGTCTTATAACCGGTCCAAAAGGTAATCGTTGACAAGTTTCCAAACGAGTGATCCAAAGATTTACAACATTTCAGACAAAGCCAAAATTTGTACGGTTCAGTTTGTTTGAAAATGTATTTAATACAAGACAAAGCTAGAGTGGGCTCAAGGAGTCACCCTGGAAAATGCTCAGTTTTATCTATATTTTTTCAGTCATAATGATCAGTTTTTCACACAGCAGTGTTATGTTGAGAGACTACCTATTTCATCACTGAATCCATAAATACAAGGGAGGATAACAATTATCTGTGGAAACATTTTTAATAATAAGCAAAAATGAAACTATACAACAAAGCTGCAGGATTTCACCTATTTTTCGACATATGCACCAGGTCTCTCGACACATTTCTCCCATCTTGGCACCAGTTTCAATACACCTCGTTCATAAAACTCCATTTTCTGGCTGTACAGCCAGCTGCATAAGGCGTATTTTACACAAGGTCAGATGAAAGAAAGGTCTTGCATTGCACAGGGTTTGCTTTCCTGAGAGAAGAAGTGACGTCAAGGATACCGAATGCAAAAATAAACATTAAGGAGAACATTATAAAAATAATTATAATGAGACAATAATCATACTTAGTGTAACGCTCGGTTATCTCGGTAGGTGGGGCCTTTATCTAGGGTTATTGGAAGTGGCTACGAATATTTACCTACAAAGAAAACCTCCCCGGACACCTGTCCAATATTATCGAGGTTGCTTCTTAAGAAATGAACGAAAATCTGCAAGGATATCTGACTTGAATACCACTAGGCTTTAATCTTCTGTTATATTAATCATTCCAATCCTATCTTTTTCATTCAGCAATATTACAATAGGATTCATTTCTCTTTTAACGTTTATGTCTTTAAAGTTCAGCCTTTGTCCACGCTCATCTATAGATCGGATCCCCATAATATATTTGTCTCTTAACGAATAAATAAAGATTTGATTCTTCCTTGTGTTCCTTTTGCAACGTCCTTGCCTGTCAATACTTCTCCTCTTCAGGTCCATTTGTGACCTTTTCGCCTCAGTGGCCATAAAATTAAAAAAAAAAAAAAAAAATTAATTAATTATCAAAATTATCCCAGTAATCCATTTAAGAAATTAAGCAAACAGGAAAATTCATTCAAAGATATTCCGAAGGCCATTGTGATTTTTTTAGAGTTCTTTTCTAGAAGTCGAACATTTTCTGGGTCCCAACCCTTTTATCTTGATTCGTCCGCTGCATTCACTAGAGTTTCTTGCACAAAACGAAAAAGTTAGGTTATCAGCTATTTTCTTTAGTTTTTCGTTTAAATTAAGGACTAATGTTATCTCTAGGCGTATACTTTATTCCTTTATTAACTATTTCAACAATCAATGCCTTAAATCGGGTCTCGCTCCGTGTATTAGGATTTCGGATAGACCGACTGGGGAAAACAGGTAAGTTAGAAGGCAGGGGGGAAGTCGATGGGACTCCAAACATAAACCTAGTTTTACCTAGAAATGAAGGCGATTTGCATCCATCCACGAAGACGCACTAATTTCTCCACAAAGCCAGGCTTTTCCGTATTCCAACGCTCTCGACGGGTCCGGAGAACTCGTTTCATTCCACATTTTAGATCCACCATAAGGAAGCACTGTTGAATTCCTCCTACAGAGAAAAACAGAGAAGCAGTAGCTTGTGCCAAATCAAGATATTTATGGCCATAATATATATCCTACATTACCGGATCGGGCAGCAGGACTATGTCGCATTTTTCACAGGTCATCTCAGGAATGTTTGGTCACCGAAGAAATTTCGTATCATCTCTTTAAGCCTCAAAACGCTGTCCCTACGGCGAACAGTATTCCATTTCTTCCATTGGAAGCAGGATCCAATTCAGCTTGGTTTATTTTATTCTTCCTTTACTCTGGGTTCCCGAAATCAGTGGAGAAGCTAGATTTAATTGCATTTTTCAAGGCTTGCTTGGGCGCCAAACTTCCAACCCCCAAAAAACTACGACTATCTCCGCCCATAGCAACAAAAACTTTTATTTTCATTCCATCTTCAAGCTCTCGCAACAATACCTGGACACGCCGTAAGTGTTATTTTCCGGACAACAATACTCACAGTGTTTTAAACATAAATTGTAGTATTTTTATATTATTTTTTTACGGCTTTTGGAATTTCAAAATGGCTTATTAACGCACCTTACTCTATTTAATAATCGCCATAATGTTTTCTTTTTCAGGTCCAAGACGAGTTAAATTTCCCATTCACTCGAAAGAAGCACAAGAAACGGGGATATCTCTCATAACAATTCATAAAAATTTTCACTGTAAACACAGAAATCTAAGAAATAAATTAGAGTCCTTGTCACGACCTTGTCAACAGTTTTAGTTAGTTAGGTATTTTTTGGGCATTACATTAGACTTCCACAATAATCAATCATAGACATAGAACAAGAAATTAATTTTCAGAATATCTCAAGAATGGTCAATGAAAGGCTGTGGAATTTTCTTTTCTATTTTCATCAAGAATTTAAACATCTGGGGTGTGGCATGGGATAAACCCTCATTGACTATTCTTAAGCTATTCTTTAATGAATATTACGCCTTAGGAAGGATAGTCCCAGCCTGCAGACTAGGCAACTGCTCTAACCAAGCCTAAAGGACACGTAAATAAAGTAATGCTTTCACATCCTCAGTGGCGCAAGGATCCTGGTTCGAATCCAGGCTATGGAATTTTCTTTTCTCTAAGGGTCGTACAAATGAAAGCGAAAATTATTTATTTTATCCAAAGTGTATATAAAGAATTTAGAAATACTCTCCAAATGCGTTAAAGCATTTATTCCACTGTGTAGCAAGGCATGTAATTCCTTTATGGTTGCGTGTGGAACCATTCCAAAACCTCTTCCTTCACTTCTACGTCCGACTGAAACCTGCGGCCGTGGAGAAGAAGCATCCCTTCTGTAAGAAGTCCAGGACGCTTGCATTTGATGGCCGCGCGCAGTGCCTTCAAAGGTTTCCCCATATCGTGCTGCGCTAACTGTGGTGCCTTTTTCAACAAAGTCCAGTAAAATCGGGCCTTTGCGATCCAAAAACACGGTCAACATCATCTTCCCCGTGCTGTTTGCGATTGCTTTTGATTTTTTCGGGGGTTTTGTCGTTTGGACGAAGCGATCACTCGCAGAGCTTCGAAGCGCAAGCTATCGTTCTTTCTCACGTGATGCAACACTTGCAACCTATCGTTCAATTTGCACGTGGGGGTTTCTCAATTGTTGAAAACAAAAACTTACGATCCGACAAGTCGTCTTTTTTTTCCCACACAAATTTTGGTTTTGTACGACCTTTATATTTTCATCAATAACTTTAGTTTGCTATAATTTTTACAATCAAAAATGAAGATTTAATTTTTTGCTTTATCTGAATGATTGTTGCAGCGATCCACTGCACGTACTGGTATTGCTTTGCTTTACTGTCCTGATTTTTTTTTTGGTATCCTTGACATCACTGTGCAGAAAAGCACGCATTTTGGGAAGAACTTCGCGAGACTTCATCCTTTTATTGACCTTGATTTTTACCTCTTCATCTGAACCTAAACGTTGGCCTCTTAGGAATTTCTTCATTGGTCCGTAGAGGTGATGATAGTCAGATGGTGTATGGTCCGCAGAGACTATAAGATGGATGTTTGAGCACTTCCTCAAGGATTTAGATTGACCCTTTCTAAGAATCTGCACCATCTGAAGATATTGTTACAGTTTAGACAATCAGAACCATACATCTCCAACATTTTCCTATGGATTTTACTCGTAATTTTTCGTTTGGCCAACAAAAAAAATGGACTACACATCGCTGTTCTTCACAAGTTGATGATGCTAGCAAACTCGCCATCTTTGCCCAGTAGTTAATGGTCCTAAGGCAATACCTGATCAAGCCATTGCTGTAATAACACTGTCGGTAGGATGAAGTGATCTGAACCAAAAAAAAAAAAATACACAACATACCTTGACATATGAGTAATCCATTGCATTTAATGCAACGCTGGAATAATTTTTCTGCTAGACACATTTTCAATGGCACTCCATGTTCCTCAGCGTATCAGGAACAATGCTTTCCTTCAAACTTGGAAAGGCTTGTTCCAATAGACTTTACCCTATACACTACTGCATCTTAGCGAGCGTTACTGCAGAATATTTGGGGCATCTTTCAAGTGAATCGCCCATCCTATTTCTTCTTACAATAACATGAACAAGAAAGAAGATAATACATAAAATGACATATCTAAATCAACACTATATACAGGGTGTTTATGAATTCCATTACCAGACTTGGAGAGGTGGTAGGGAAGGTCAAACTAACAACTATTCTGAATACCATTTTCCCCACAAAAACGTTGTAAACGAGTTAAAAAGGTGTAAAGATCCCGACCAACACCGGCAGAGCTGCATGCAAAGCAGAAAATTAGCAACGAAAGCACTAATTGGAGAATCATGACATGCAGCTACGGTCAATTTATTTGTTCAAATGCAGAAACGGTTATTACAACGTTACATTGAACAATTCCAGCAAATGTTCGAAATGGTGACCCTGGGCTGTGATGCAGGACGTGCATCTCCGTTGTATGTCTGTCGCACACTCAAAACACTTCTGGTCTTTGCTGAACCACTCTGAAGGCGTCAAAGATTCTTGCTCTCAGCTGGTCAACACGGGCTACTGGAGTAACATTTTCATAAACCAGGCGTTTCAAATGATCCCATACGAAAAGTCTAGTGGCGTTAAATCCGGTGATCTCGGTGGCCAATTAATGGAGCCATCTCGACCTATCCAACGTTGAGGGAAGGTTAATTAGTACTTTCGTTCCTAATTTCATGATTTGCACGCAGCTCTGCTGGTACCATGCAGTGCAGCATTCACAGGGGTTGGTCGGGATCTATACACCTTTTAAACTCGTTTTTTTGTGGAAAAATGGTATTCGGAATAGTTGTTAGTTGACCTTCCCTACCACCTCTCCAAGTCTGGCAATGGAATTCGTAAACACCCTGTACACTCCATAAAGAAATCAGGTCACGAAACTGTGGATATAAAATCAATAAAAATAATGAAAACACTTTTCCACAGAATAATTTTATTGACTATATACACTCATTCAACAAACTCATTACTAAGAAGAAAACTATTTTAAAGAATTAAATAAAAGTTTGGAAGTATAATAATTAAAATCTTGCTTGTTGCAGAAACTAAGATCAAATAAGCAGCGGAAGACAGTCATCATTTTACATAACTTTGCTTTATCTACTGGCAGCACTTATGTAGCTTTCATAAACTCACTCACCAAAATTTATGGCACACCCCTCCAATCAGGTTCCCTGTCCGTAATGAGACAGATCTCGCTGCTTCCATTCTCGGAATGCAGGTGCACAGGACTCCTTGATATCACACAATCATTGTAAGCAAAAGTATCTGCAGACATGGTAGCACGCCGAGATCTATCCACATTTGAACGGAATGATTGCTGGTGCCAGACGGATGGGTGCCTCAATATCAGATTTAGGCAACACCCTGCAATTTTCCCGCACAACCGTTGCAAGGGTCTATCGAGAGTACACCCAACGAGGGGTTCCAACCAACAATATGAAATGAGTAGATCGCTTATTTGGCCGCCATCTTTGGGGCAATTTGAAGGCGGCGAAAAGACTGGCGCGGTGCGACAGGAATGGTACTCAAAGGATCATGGTTGTGCGCATGCGTTTCTTTTGGGTGCAACTAAAACCTGATAGCATGCAGGCCAGCCTACACCACCGCGAAGGTTTATAAGGAAATGTCAGTGTTTTCTCTCAATGAAATGCTTAATGAAATCTCAATGAAATGTTTTAATGAAATCTCAATGTGAATATAGAAACCATTCATTGTTGTTGTTATTATTATTATTATTATTATTATTATTATTATTATTATTATTTATATTGTTTTTAGTTTTTTATTTAATAATAATGAAATGAACAAATTTTTCTTTTTAGTTTTTTTTTTAAATTTATTTTTTAATTTTCAATTATTCTCAATATTTGAACACGCAAACTTATTGGAGTAATATCGTAGCGGTTGAATGGGTACTCCTACATTCAGTTCACTCGGTTCCCCCTAGGGTGCTTCTAAAAATTCTTGAGCGCTCATTTTCAATCACGTGATCGTTTACCCCTGATCGCGCCCGCTCTATTCACCCGCTCATTTAGTTTTTTGACAGTGCCAAGGGCAACGAGATAACAGCCCGATCAGTAAATAAGAGGTAACTGCCACAGAAACTCGTTACACTTTCAAACTTTCTGTTTTAAGCGTAATTATTTATTTTTATTGTCTATTATTATAATCTGATGGGGATTTATTAGATTTCAATGCATTTATTCTTTTATGACAATAAATACGAGAGTGTTAAAATATCTACGTACGAGAGTGCACGTATGATAAAATGAAACTTTAAAGTAAATTCGAAACCTAAGAGAAAAATTAAAAAATTAAAATATATAAAACAATCTTCGCTTTTATCTTCAGCTCCTTCGCCCCTGCCGTGTATCTTGACCTGTTCTGTGCCTTCAGATTCATTGCAAAACTATAAACCGCATTGGAAACTGACTTCGAGGTGGGATATGCTTTCATTGTCAGCCATTATTGCGAAAGTAATGAAAGCGAAAGTAGTGAAAGTGAGCGAGGCAACGCGAAGTGATCACAATGGAAATAAGATCACTTTGATCCTGCGCGTTCCCAACCCGACGATGAGATCGGGGAGTTTTTAGAGGCGCCAGTGACGAGCGCTCTGTCATTTTTAGATGCAGTGCTCGCGTTGATCATGCACGCTTACGCTCGATCGCGACTGGAGAGAGTTTTTAGAAGCAGCCCTAGTGTACTCCTTGGTCCCTGCTGAATGATGATAGCCTTGCTGTCGAAAAGCGCTTCCAGGTTCAGGTTGTATTTTTCCTTAATTTTTGTTGTGGTGAAAGAGTTTTTTATTTTTTTATTTACTATTATCCACATAATTATTTTTTCCTTTTTTGTCATATTAGTACACATTCTGTTACTTTTGTGCCTTTATTCCGGGAAATTTTTCAACCACATGGTAAGTTTGGGGGGGGGGGGGATTCAGGATTTGACTACTTATGAACACAAAAGGGAGGGAGGCGGATCAAGTGTAACCGCGTGGTCAAATTAACTTTAAAATGAATCAGAAATCTGCACTTTAATACCTTAGTTGGGTGAGGGTAACTAATTTCTTTGACCACGTAATGTTTAAGGGTGGGTTCAAATATGACCACCATTGACCACAGAAAGGGAAGAGAGGGGTAAAAAAAATGAAGAAAGATATGGTGTGTAATAAACCCCCACCAAACATGAAAAAATGCGAATGTACCTATTTATGTATGGATTGTGATGCAACTAGAGATATAAGGGTCGTACAAAGGAAAACGAAAATTTGTGTGGGAAAAAAAAAAGACGTGTAGGATCGTAAGTTTTTGTTTTCAACAATTGCGAAACCCCACATGCAAATTGAATAATAGGTTGCAAGTGTTGCATCACGTGAGAAAGAAAGATAGCTCGTGCTTCGAAGCTCTGCGCGTGATCGCTTCGTCCAGCCCGAAAGTAAACGTCAAAGTCGTCAGTAGAAGCATTATCGGTCACCACCCCCGAAAAAATCAAAAGCAATCGCAAACAGCACGGGGAGGGTGATGTTGACCGTGTTTTTTGGTTGCAAAGGCTCGATTTTTCTGGACTTTCTTGAAAAAGGCACGACAGTTAACGCAGCACGATATGGGGAAACATTAAAGGCACTGCGCGCGGCCATCAAATGCAAGCGTCCCGAACTTCTTACAGAAGGAGTGCTTCTTCTCTACGACAAGGCGCGTCCTTACACACCTTGAAAGCAACGGTAAACCTGATCAAAAAGTTCAACTGGGAAGCAATGCAGCATCCACTTTACAGCCCTGACTTATCCCCATGTGACTTTCACGCGGTTTTTTTTTTATAGGGATCTCAAGAAACATGTGAAAAAGGCCGCAGATTTCAGTCGGACGATGAAGTGAAGGAAGAGGTTTTTGGAATGGTTCCACACGCAACCGAAAGACTTCTTCCATAAAGGAATTACACGCCTTGTTAAACAGTGGGACTTAACGCATAAATGCCTTAACGCATTTGGAGAGTATTCTTAAATTCCTTGTATAAACTTTGGAAAAAATAAATAATTTTCGTTTTCATTCGTACGACCCTTATATTTAAACTAATAATCCTAAAAAAATTATATGAACTTTTTTTTTAATAATTTAGTTTTTCCAAATTAATGAAATAGAATTAAAAGAAATAAAAATCTTAAACTTATATGCAGAAAAGTCTATTATTAAATAAATATCCCAAATAACATTTGTAATTAGAAGCTATTCATGAACAGAAAATATTCAAAAAATGTATAAATGGCATTAAAACTTTAAGCACAAAACGTATAATAATACAC
>JAHWFO010093718.1:0-37256 GCA_023313115.1 Rhysida immarginata
TTTAGGAATTTTTAACAGCCTTCAATCAAATATCCGAATAATTATTATAATTATTAACCAAAACTTCTAATTAGACATTAAACTTCTAATTAGACATGTTGGCTGGAACGACTTGGGGAGCTGATAGAAGCATGTTACTTATGCTCTACCGCTCACTGATTCGTTCCAAGTTGGACTACGGATGTTTCATTTACTCATCGGCAAAAAAAATCAACACTCCGAAAGCTCGATGTCGCCCATCATTTGGGCATTCGAATAGCCACAGGAGCATTTAGAACAAGTCCTGTTGAAAGTTTATATGTCGAGGCAAACGAACCTCCACTGTCAATCCGGAGAGCAAAGCTCTTGACCCAATATAGCTCTCGCGTGTATTGTCAGTCAGATCATCCCACATTTAAACCGTTGTTTGAGCCCCAGTGTACTGCCCTTTATTCAAACAAACCCAAATCTCCCAGGAGTATTGGGATTAGATTGGGGGAATTGCAAGGAAATTTGACATACAGTTATCCAAAAATGTTTAACTTACGCCTTTCTCCCTTGCCACCATGGATTATCCCTCAACCAGCAATAAAACTAAACTTATTAAAGGGGAAAAAATCAGAATATGTTCTAGAAGAAGTGAGTGTTGCCTTTCGCGAGCTCAAGACAAGGTATCATAGTTATACGAAAATCTACACAGATGGTTCCAAATCCGACGGTGGTGTTGGATGCGCATATATTTTAGAAAATAAAATTTATTCGTATCGCTTGCCCGACTTGTATTCCGTATTCTCCTCTGAACTGGTCGCAATTGATATGGCTTTAGAAAATGCCATGACAATCTCAAATAAAAACATCATTGTTTTTAGCGACTCGCAGAGTGCCTTGGAAGCAATCGAACAGTTGTCTCCTACCAACCCGTTCATTCAGAACATACAAAGAAAACTTTTTTTTCTCTCTCAGAGAGAAATAGAGGTAATCTTTTGCTGGGTGCCCAGTCACATGGGCATTCGAGGAAACGAAGTTGTCGATCGGGCTGCCAGAGAAGCAATATCAAAGGAAAAAAATCATGGATCTCCCGCTCCTCCCAGAGCATATGAATCCAGTGATCAATAGGAAACTTCTGGGTGCATGGCAGGAGAGATGGAATACAGTTGGTGTTAACAAACTTTACGAAGTGAAACCCACCATCGGACATTGGGCATCTAGTTGTAGTTCTTTCCGAAGAGAAGAGGTCGTGATGGCCAGAGTGAGAATCGGACATTCACGACTTACTCACGTACACTTATTGAATAAAGGAAATACACCAAACTGCTCTTGTGGAGAAAGACTAACAATTAGACACATAATCTTCAGTTGTCCTAACTATACATCAGTACGAGGTTCATTGGGGCTCAAAGGAGATTATCGTCATATGCTGGGAGACGATCAAATGCAAATTAGAAAAATATTAAAATTTTTGAAAGTCATAAAGTTGTATACACATATCTAAATATCCGTATGTAATTAATTATATATAGTTGAATTTTTATTGTAAAGTTTTTATTGTATTTTATTATATTTATACCTTATTAAAGTTGGTCTACACGTCTTATTGACTTTGTAGACATCTTTTATACCTTTAAATGAAATTTAATTTTTGTCCCTTTCACATTTGTATATAGTTGTATTTTAAAGTTGTTTCTTTATATATTATATTTTTACACTGCTATTAGTTGTATATGTCTTGTTGATTTTTGTTTTGTCTACTACTATAAATGTTTTGTACATTTATGTACATATTTACTTTTAATAAGAATATTAAATAGGAATATTATAATATCACAGAGTATCTTAAATAAGTTTTGAAAAACATTTTGTTAGGGTGCAAATGACCGCTGCAGTTGAAGCACCCATAAACTAAACTTCCATTCCAATGAACCTATCTGAAAAAACCTGTATACCTTTTTCAAGGCAGGTTTCCGGGCGTGATCACTACTTGGTCTTAGTCAAAAGGCCGAGAAGCGATAAATATTCAGTGTTATCCAAAAAAATGGCCCGGACCACGCCCTTTTTTTTAACAACATATTATTGTTACCCGCCGACCAAAGGCACCCTCCCAAAGTTTTGCAGGTAATTATGTCCGATCTGTTGCTGCCCTTGTTGGAGCCTTCTCCTTCTTCTGTCTTTGTGCAACACAGAGAGGCCAGCACAATTCCACTTCTCCTATCTGGCGCATGCCATTTCGAACAAAGCTTACACGGTGCTTTTTTCTTACAACTTACCTAACCTAACTTGCCATGTGTCTAGCTTGGAACGTAAAATGGTGAGGCCGGTGTTCATGATGGTGCTCAGTGAGTTCCAGTCAGATATGACTTGGAACCCCACTGGCTTGCCAAGAAACTTCGTGGATACTTCTTCCGCCAGGCAGGTAATTGGTTGCCCGTCGATGGTAAATGTTGATGGGCGGCATCATACGGGGGTTTTCCCAGACAGGTGGAGGGAGAAGCATTTACTGGCATTGAATCTTAGTTTCAGCTTCTTGCTCTCCTCCACTAGCCGGTCGAGGGTTGTCTGTAGAGCATCTGGGTCTGTGCTAAGCAGGCACAGGTCATCAGCGTATGCCAGTATTTGATGTTCTGCTGCCTGTTTTTGAAGACCTCTAATTGTTAGGTTAAACAAAGGCCACTCAACTGACACCCGTGCCTTACTCCTGCCAATAATGGGATAGGATTGGATAGACCCCCCTCTGTACGAGTTGATGACGTGGCTTTATGGTGTATATTGTTGACTAGTTTAGTGAATGCATCGCCAGCTCCGGAGGCCTGTAGGGCAGCAGAGATGTTGGGGTGATGGATGCTGCCGAATGCATTGGGCAGGTCGAGCCATGCAATGCATACCTCCAAGCGGTTTTTTCCGAACTGCTTCTAGCCTCGTTTGGATTATGAAGTTGTGCTCATGCACACTGTCATAGGGGAGGAATCCCTTCTGACAGTGCGAGAGCACTGAGAGTTGGTTGCACCTGTCAGACATCCTGGCGGTCAAAATCCCTGTGAAAAGTTTGGCTATGGTTCTCAGTAGGGAGATGGGTCGCCAGTTTGTCGGGTCTTGGGGGTCAGACTTCTTGTGTATCAGGATGGTGGTGGGATTCTTTCCAGGCATTAGGAATGCGGTGGTGGTGGAGGCAGACATTAAATATTGCTGTTCTTAAGGCATCTAGTCGCTGCCATGGAGCAAGTTTCGAACTAAGAATCCGAAGACCTGACTCCATGGAGGATTTTAGATTTGACCAGTCGGAGATACCCGAAAAGCCTACAGGATGACCAGGGAACCGGGACGTGTCCCCATCTTTTAAAGCTTTTATTGGGATGCCACATAAATAGAATGTAGAGGGCCGACATCCCACAGGTGTTCTCCCCGAGAGATGGAGAGATGAAGACTTGGTAGAGATGACTTGGTAGGTTTAAAGATGAGGTTTATGCTGGCACCAAGGGAGGAAACACGATCGATGGCAGATAGCAGGGCCAGTGGGTCCGTAGCTAGCAGGCATAGATCATCTGCATATGCCAAGACTTGATGATCAGTGGCATCCCCTTGAATTGTATGCTGAAGGGGATCTATGGAGATGTTGAAGAGATGGCCACTCAGTGGGCACCCTTGGCGAACTCCGGAACACACTGGGATGGGGCTTGTCATGCTAAGAGTCTACAAGAATGTAGGAAGTGGACTCATTGTACAGTGACTTGCTCACCTGGACGAAAGTAGTGCCAGCCCCGGCTGCTGTTAGAGATGTTAAGATAGTGTGCTGGATGTTTCGACGCTGGCGAGTGGCTGGCTTGGGAAGCTCCACCCTTTGCCTTGCGGCACACAGGTCCTCTTTGTGCCATAAGTGATGGTTTTGGAGGTCCCGTTTGGATAGGAATGCAACTCCACATGTCTGGCACTCAAATCTTAGAGATGATGGGGGTGAAGGAGGAATGGGAACATTGGAGTTTTCTTCAGGGCACGAATTGATCGACGGACGCAGTCCCAAGTCAGCACGGCATCTGCAGCAGATGTTGTTAGTCCTGCTGATTTCTATCGTATCTTATCTTATAAGTGGGCTGTCAGTCACCAGCCGAGGCAGTTGACCGCAAAGGCACTTATTCCTCTAAGGAATATTGCGCCATACCCAAAAGGAGAACTAAGATCACCTAGAGGTAGCCAGACAGACTTAGCGAGTCAGGCTGCCCACGAGATCCACGTGAATATCTTCAAGAAAGGTTAAACCAATCGTGAAGTGGCGGAAATGTGTCAAGGCGACACAGTCAAAGAGAATGTGGTAGGCTGTGACTTCCGCCAAACCGCATTTCGAACATAGTGGCTCTTCCCAAAGGATTCCCATTCTATGTAGATGTTTACGGAGTAAATCATGACCAGTAAGAAAGCCAATGATAGTCCGTATTTTGTTTCTATTGAGTTGTAGAATGCCAGATGTTAGACTAAGAGAAGATCTCTTAATCATAAGTCTGGCATGTTTTTGATCAGTGGTATGACCCCACCTTTACATCATTTGTCGATGAGAGATAATATTTATCTCCTTAACTGCAGTTTGTTTAGAAATCCCCCAGAAGGGTTCAGGGCCAGTAAAAGTAAGCTTGGCACCCTGTTTGGCTAAGGTATCAGCTACCTCATTTCCGACAACACTTTTATGTCTAGGAACCCATTTCAAAGTGACACTGTTGTGTATAGAAAGGTCCTGTAGGAGCTGTCGACATTCCAATGTAAGTTTGGAATTAACCCTAGAAAATTTAATGGCTTTAAGGGCCGCTTGACTGTCGCTGAGTATAAAAATACGATGATGTACATAGAATTTATCCATGCACATCTGCAGACAGTAAATAATGGTCAATAATTCAGCCTGGAAGACAGTAATCCAAAGACCCAATCGACGAAAGCGAAGGGTTTTGGGACTGCCGCAATAAACGCTCCCTATTCATAAAGCCAATTGCAACCATGATGTCAAATGAAAGGGCAGATTTTGATATATCTTCCACAAGAAAACGAATCATGTGATAAGAAAAATGTGGCAGTCGAAAGTGTCTCTGAAAAGGCTGCCAACACTCTTGAGCATATGGGCAGGAATAAAATGAATGTTCAAACGTTTCAGGGCTACTGCAATGAGGACAATGATTGGAAGGGGTCAAACCCCAAGTATATGTTTGAGATAAAGTGAAAAACCCTTCATGTAAAAGCCGCCATTGGGTGTCGAACCATTTAAAATCAAAAGCCTGAAGTTTTAAAGAGTGGAAAATACGCACCCAAGGAAACATGGGATGCTCTGACATAAATGGTGAAACCGAAGAAGGAGATAGCTTATTATACACCTAAGATTGACATAATGACGATGAAGGTGGATCAGCGGAGTGAAATAAAGGTACAGACTTAAGATAAATTACACGCAAGAACTGATAAAAACGGGAAATATCTGGATAGACAATTACAGGTAAACCGTTCATCACCGGAAGATCATGAGAGCAGAAGAAACCATTCAAATGTAAAAAAACAAATGTGGACCAAACAGGTGGCGGCTGATCAAAAACCCGTCCATAAAGGGATATTAATGTGGACAGCACACGAATATAAAGTAGAGGCATGCCGATTCCCCCACCTTCATAAGGTAGAAAAAGACGATCATCAGGAAGGGGGTGCTTGCGAACAGCCGGACCCCAAACATAGAGAAAACTTTTTCAGATTAAGTAAACGATACGCCTCGGGGATAGCAAATAAGCAACGGAAAACTATAGTGGGAACAATATGGGTGCGAAGATAAACTGAACGAGAAAACATAGAAAGAGGGAGAAAGAATCATTTATCTAATTTAGATTGGCAAGAATTGAATGATTCACTCCATCTAAAAATATCTAGATCAGGGTCAAAGGAAAAATGATAGCGCGGAATTTAAAATCCCGAAAAACCATATCCAGCGAGAGAATCAAAGTCGCCTTGGACAGCATTGACAGCTAAAGAAGGATTGAAAACGATGGTGGCAACACCACATGAGCGGGAATTTGAAGAGTTGACATAAACCCTCGCAGCAGGGAAATGAGAACAAAACCATTTAATCCCGACTGCTGTATTATTATCTACGAGTTTCACCTCCTGCAGAAAAAGAACATCTGGAGAATATAACTGAATAAAAGAAGCCAGAACATTTTGTTTCTATTGAAGAGCCAATGAATGAATGTTTAGGGATATAAACTTAAGATTAATGATGGAAAGGAGAAGGTGGAGACCTGCTCTTAGAAGTATACCCGGAAGAAGGACGTGTAGACGAAGGTCACTCTTTGCTTACGTGAAGAATCCCCTGAATCATATAGAAAATCCGGAATAAACTTATGGGAAGCAGAATAGATGAAGGAGGAGAACAATTTTGAGAATTTGATTTTGATTTTCTGTCTCTGCGTCGAGAACGTGTCTTGCGAGGGCTAGGTTGCTTAGGCGCCTTAACTGATGGAGTACTAATAGAAGTATCCTGAGCACCTTCATCAATCAGAAGTGAGCCGGCAAAGGGATCCTCTTCATCAGGAATAATGACATTTATGCTAGTTTGGAGATCATCCATAACAAAGTGTAGAAGAACAAGGTTAGGAAACCTCTAACATCTTAGATGGCAGTGAAGATGTAAGTGTGACAAGAGTAGTAGAACAAGGTTTAGAAACCTCCAAAACCTTAGATGGCGGCGGAGCGTGTAGAGCAGGAGAACTTGGATTGCCAGCAACCTTAACAGATTCTGGCTTTGCTGAGCAGACTCAGGATGGTTCGAATCCAATTTTTCCCCGGGAGACAAAGGAAAATCTGAAGAGTTCATCAGCTCGACCGGAGCGGAGGAAGAATCTTTAGAAAATTCTTGAGGTGAACCATCATTCTCAATTGGCTTAAAGAGGCAAACGTGTTTGCGACCTACCAGCCTAAAACAGTTTTCACATATTGATTAAAGGGGACAATTTTTCAAGAGATGGCTGTTCCTTTTGCAGTAAAAACAAGCCCTCCGGATACCTGGGTAAGAAACAAAAACGCGCTCACCATGGAGCACCAAGGTGTCGGGGATGTCCTTATCGAGCCGCATTTCAATGATTGTTTCCATTCTGTGGATATTCCACATCTTCATCATCCTAATTAACCTTGTTCAACGATAACACTTGACCAAACTCTTCAAAAGCCTGTTTGACATACTGTTTTGAAACAAAGGGGCGAACTCCCCGAACCAGAACCTTAAGGCGAGCAGATTCCGCCAGAAAAAATTCAATTCTTTGATCCTTTAGATCAACAAATTCAGCCTTAATAATCTTAAAAGCAATAGATTCTGAATTAGCTAAAAGTCGATAATCAGTAGACGAAACTTTTTGCAAGCAAGAAACTGAAGGATAATCATTTGGCAAAAAGGTCGGAAGATTGACCTTGGTTAACAATGCTTTCATGAACTCGGCCACATTGAATGGCCGAGAACATGTAACCAGCACCATCCTCTCCATAGCACAAAAAGGTCTGGAGAAGCAAAGAAAGAACCATTAAAAGAAAGACCAAGAAACTCACCAAAGCCAGCAAGGAAAAGAAATAGAAAAATCCAAAATGGTAGATCAGCCTCGGTGGCTCAGCGGTTTGCGTGATCGCCTCTGATGCCCGAGTAGGCGGGTTCGATCCCGGCCGAGGACGACGAGGATTTTTCAGGGGAAAATCCTGAGATCACGCACTTCCTTCGGAACGGAAATAAAGCCGTTGGTCGCGTGTAGTCGTTTGCCGGCTGCACGTTAAAGAACCCTTGCGAGGCAAAATTTGCGGCCCCTATAACGCCGTCCTGAAATGACCATAGCAGTTGAAAAGGACGTTAATATCAAACAAACCAAACCAAACCAAAATGGTAGAAAACAAAAGACCACAATAAACAATATGTCCTTCAGTATGGCATCATTTGGCTACACTTTGATCTTAGCCAAAAGGCCGAGAAGCGATAATTTTTCAGCGTTATCTAAAAAAATGGCCAGGGTTCCAATGGGTATCCAGAATCACCTGTGGAATAGAATTTAAATGTTAGGGCATAACAACATAGTGAAATTGTAACTTAAATAAAATAAGGGTTCATATAGCACTGCTCACCTATCAGCCATTCCCTTTCACTGAAAGTTGTGCTTACATATGCCCTCAGTTTTGATTGACGCCATGAAAAAGAATCATGGACTGCACCAGGATTATATGCATCCACATGTAAAATCCTCCTGTCACTGTCAGAGACCTAAGCAAAGACACAATTACAGCACTGATGAATGACAGATCTCATGAAATTCTTTAATTTATTTATTTATTGAATTTTGCAGTTTCCAGTCTATATCAACAGCAATGCATTGGACATTGAAACTGAAACACCTTCGCAAATAGCACTGGTTACCCCCAGGGCTGAATAGAACCTTCTGCTAGGTAATTAATCGTATGCATGTCAATGAATCACGTGTCAGAGGTCTTGGTAGTCACTCCAGTAGAAAAGTTCGATAGTAAGCTTCAAATTGTCTGTGCAGAGCGCTATAATGGGAGACGTATCCGACTTTAAAAGAGGGCAGATTGTTGGGACGCGTCTAGCAGGTGCATCTGTGTCCAAAACTGCCACACTTTGTGATGTCTCACGTGCTACAGTATCCAGGGTGATGTGGGCATATGAACAGGAAGGACGAACCACGTCCAGGAGGAGCAACTGCAGGGGAAAACGGAAGTTGTCGGAAAGAGACGTCAGGACATTGACCAGGATTGTTGCACGAAAGCGGAAAACCACCGCAGCAGAAATTACCGCAGAAATGAATACACACCTCCAGGAACCTGTGTGCACGAAGACAATCCGTCTTTACCTGCATAAATCCAACATCCATGGCAGGGTTGCTATACCGAAGCCTTTCATTAGTAGTACAAATGCCTCCAAGCGGGTTCAGTGGTGCCGGACGCATAAAACCTGGACGTTGGATGACCTCAAACACGTCATATTCTCGGACGAGTCCAGCTACACTGTCTTCCAAACAACAGGGAGGGTATTCGTCTGGAGGAGCCCCTCTGATGCCTACAACCCAGACTACTTGGCACCCACAGTCAAACACGGAGGTGGATCAGTAATGGTTTGGGGTGCAAACTGTGCAGGACCTCTACCGATCCTTCCCAAGACGTGGTACTGCTGTGCTGGCTGCCCACGGTGCCCCAACACCTTATTAAATAAAGATTTTGGATTTCTACCAGGTGTTTCAGTTTCAATGTCCAATACCTATATGTTCGAGAAAATCAATTTCTGACAGGTAATAGAAGCAGGTAAAAGGTTACCGCATGCTGACATCACTCATTAATATGTTAATTTTATTTTTTCTTTTCCATTATGCTGCCAGCAACATTTCATGGGCATGCCTTTCTCACACATACATACACAGGAGAGAGAAAAGTAGGGGGGGGGGGTAAGCAGAGGCATGCATATGCGCACATTCACAGAGATAAAAACAACAACCACTAAAACAAAAAAAAAAACGGACTTACTATGAGCGTGTTTATTGCATGGTAATTTTTGCGACAGTAAAAATTACCTTGCTGAAACTCGGGATCATTCGCCGCGGGTGATTGAATGGCGATCAAAGTCCCATCGATATCCCCTATTTTCATGTAGAAAAATTTAATGAATTAACACCTTAACAAACTTGATGAGAAAATTCGTGTAAATGATATATAATGAAGAACCAATTACCTATGCATCCAGGCATTCCGTGCTTCTCAAAAAATCCGACCTTACAGTTCGCCTTCTCCTCCCTCGTTTGTGGAAGCCTAATGTAATGAGACATCCTTCTACAAATGGATTCCGACACGGAATGAATTACTCGGCTGACCGTACTCTTGTGGCATCGAATATCTTCTTCCGCAGCTAAGTTGCCGAGAAAAGCTCCGGTAGCATAAAACCTCAAAGCCATCCTCACTTGCTGTCTAACAGTCAGCACCGTCCGAGTTCTCCTACGTTGTCGTGTGAGGTCTTCCCGAACGTAACTACAAACAAAATCAACAGCTTGTTTAGATAGTCTGTAACGTTCAATGAATTCCTTGTCATTCAAACCTATAAATGGATCACATCCCTGTCGATATCGACAAACGTTGTGGAATTTTTCAGCCACGCCAAACTCGTGGAGAAAAAGATAATCGTACACGGGTATCGCCATCTTGATTTCGTGTGAAATGTGTGAAATTTTTGAAGCTTAGGCGCTGGTGTCGCCGAAAGCGCCTGAAGAAGTCGCTTTCCTGAATGCGCTCTTGTCACAACATCGAACGCGCTTCTCCCATGCCGAGCAACGACACACTTGAAAAAGCGAGCGAAGTGGTGACGTCAGAGGCAAATTTTACGTCACCGAATGCGCTTTCCCATGTCGAGCAACGCACCCCAGGTGGCTGTACTTCTCGATCTTGGCCTGCCTCACCTTCAGGAATGCCTCTTTGGTGTTGTCAAACGGGCAGGTCACGTCCACAATGTACCAGTTCTCCTTGATTGCGATGATGAGGTCTGGCCGTGGGTTGGACCCCTCTATGGCTGCCTGATTCTCTGCAACGATGCGTCCTTTGTAGATAGCTGCGGTTTTGATGCAGTCCACTATGGAGTTGTGGCGACGTTGAAGTGCATCAGCATATTGCATGCAATGGCACAGGACGTGGAGGAGATTCTCGTTCGGGTAGCCACATCTGCGGCAGGATTTGCTGTTACTGTCTCTGCCGTGATGTGCTCCGTTCAGGGGAACTAAGTTGAGTTGGGCTCGGTGTATAAAGCGCCAGTCTGCAAAGCGTGTATAGAGTCTCAAAAGTAGGAAGTGAGAGCTTGCGGGGTCCTCTCCAACGCATTGCATGAACTTGCCTTGGTTGGGAAGCTGTTGTAGCGTCTCTGCACGCCTGTTGGCAATCGCGAGCCGTAAGAACATGCAGAGACGGTTCCGCTGTTTGTGGCGCAAAACCATATTCATTCCTTGGATCACGGGCAGCTCGTTTTCAAAGCTCCATGAAACTGCTAGTCAGCCCGGCGCTTTGCATGCGTTCGTCCAGCAGTTCCGGAGAGCATTGGTTGAGTGGTGGTAATCTTCGTCTTGCTTGCTGCTCAGGAACTCCGCGATGTTTGTGAAGTCAGCATCCCGCTGGAGGCGGAAGGCCACCGTGGAGCCAACTGAGCCACGAGCCAGGTCAAGTACAATTGGGTCCGGGGAAGACAGCAGCTTGAAGGCGTTGTTTACCTGGAGGATGTCTGCATCATCTGCCAGAATTCGCAGGACCGTATCCACTTTCTTCCACTCACCCTTGGAAAAGAGGCCCATTCGTAGGGAAAACTGGACCGATGGCAGGAAGAAAGTCCTAAGCAGGCACAGGCCATCGGCGTAAGCCAGTATTTGGTGTTCTGCTGCCTGTTGTTGGACGACTCTAATGAGGGGGTCAATTGTTAAATTAAATAGCAGGCCACTCAAGGGGCACCCCTGCCTTACTCCTGCCAATAATGGGATGGGGTTAGATAGGCCCCCTTCTGTGCGAATTGATGACGTGGCTTCATGGTAGATGTTGTCTACCAGTTTGGTGAATGCATCTCTCGCTCCGGAGGTCTGTAGGGCAGCAGTGATGGCAGGGTGAGGGATGCTGCCAAATGCGTTGGAGAGGTCGTGCCATGCAATGCAGACCTCCGAGCGGTTTTTCCGAACTGCTTCTAGCCTCGTTTGGATTATGAAGTTGTGCTCATGCACACCGTCATAGGGGAGGAATCAAGTAGAGGGGTCAATGGCTCGTCAGTGCTGTTAATTTATCCTGTCTGATCCCGGGGCAGATTTTTCGCATCTCTTCAGCCTGGCCTGCACTTCCAATGCTGTGAAGGGTGCCATATTGATGGGCACTGGGGCTTTGGCAGAGGTGTCGTAGATCGACTCATTGAGTTGAGCCGGGCTCCATGTCTCAGAGAAATATTCCTCTAAGTCGGGAAGGGTATGGAGCAATTAGGAGATGGGGCATCTAGTACGGTTCTCACCGTGCGTCGGCGGTTCCTGCGGTAGACAGCTTGGATTGCTTGGGCATCGTCGGCCTGTGGTGGTCTTCGGCCAGTGCGCTGCCCAGGGTCTGGTGGAAGTCTTACCAGCTCTGCTACTTTTTGCGTGAGGTGGTCAAGCTGTTGCTCAAAGGTGGCCCAGTCGGTGTCGGATGGGGGGCCGCTGCCAGGTCACAAAATATGGTTTGGAATTTATCTAGGGGAGAGGTCACACTGTTGGTGATCTCGTGATCCACTAAGGGGTCAGCCCCTTCTGGGAAGTCATCAACTGGATGATCGTCTGGGGTGGGGGTGCTGCTTTGTTGTACCTCAGCTTCCAGCTCATCAAGGGAAGAGGTTGCTGATGAGGTGAGGGACGTGGGCAGAAGGGTTGTGATGTTCCTGCTGTTGGCTATTGTTGTGGGGGTTTCGGGGGACTAAACCCGGTTGAACTCGGTTAGTGATGCTGATGTGGTCCCAAGTGTGGCTGGGTTGTCTGACTGAGGGGTTTGAGATGACCTTGGTTCATAGGAACCTGAGGGGGGCTGTTGCCTGCTTGCTGTTGCTGCGGATAGTCTTTTCCTGGTGGCTGGCAGTGACAGGGCGACGCTATGGGCGCGTGACTTTAGAAAGACTTGTTGATGCCATTTTCTGTGGTTTCGTAGACCACGTTTTAATGGGTATGTCTCCGGGCAGAAGGACATTTAAAGGGGTGCGTTATTGGCGAGGAGGCCTCGTCTGCTGGAGCAGGGTGGTCGCACTTGTGAAAAGTGGGACGAGTCCCGATGTTCCAGAGGCAACCAGCACATATGTTGCTGTTGGATTTTATTATGATGGCATGGTCGCTGAAAAGGTGGCGTTCTAGGGACCTGCGCATGGCAGACCATGTGTTGCTCCGGAAACTCGAGGAGCAACCCTCCTCCGTGCAGGAGAAGGTTGCCCGTGACGGGAAAAATACAACCAGTAGGATGTCATGTCTGAGAAGTCGGCTTGGGGGGACATCGCTCTCCTGGGCATCGGGGGGGCTATGTTCTATGGGTCGGGGATCCTTAGACGTGGCTGGAGTAGGCCTCTGCAAAACTGCAGTTGAATCCTGGTGATTCAGAGTGTCTGTCATCTGCTATGCAGGTGTCCAGTAAGTGGTCAGGGTTGTGAGTACCCGTACCACAAGGGCATGAGGGTTCCTCTCTCCGTAATTTGAACCTGTGGAGGCATTGTAAGAAGTGGCCGTGAGCTGTTATAAAGTGTATTGTTGCTGGAGTTATAGCAGGGGGATACAACGAAACTTTTGGGAAGTAAGTGAATGAAGCCCTCCCCTTTGAGCTGGAGTTCCAGTCCTCCTGCCACCTATCCAAAGCTTGCTTCCGCAGCAATTGTTTATAACTTCTGGCTGATGGGAGGACCTCCTCTTTGAGGTTCTCGGCGAAGGCAAGCGCCACGCTCTTTGCTGCCTTATCTGCTAGTTCGTTACCCGGGATTCCAAGGTGGGCCTTTACCCAAAACAGTCTCAATACAAATTTTGCAGAGAGCTCGCGGAAAAGTTTGTGTCCATTACTAGTTATTGCTTTCAGGGCAGAGTAGGAATCCGAGAAAAGGTTGACAATTGTACCATTGTTTATTTCCCTCGCCCTTAACCAGAGCATAGATCTCGGCCTGGTAGACTGAGCAAGATGGTTGTAGGCTAAATGTGGATTTATAGGTGATTTGGTTCTCGCTCAAAATTATGAAGGATCCCCCGGTATTGTTTTCAATGTGGGAGCCATCTGTGTAAATTTCGATGGCTGCGTCGTGCTGCATGGTAGTCTAGGAGTAAATAGATATTTGTGTGAATTTCCAAGGTGGTATTGAATCTGAAAATGAGACGGGTGGTTCGTATTCCGGGTAATGTCCATCCCTGAACGTTTGCATTCTGTGTCTGATCTCAGCCTCAAGGTGGAGTGGTAGGCAGTCAGTTAGGACGTTAAGGGCTTCATTAGGAGTAGTTTTGTAGTCACCCGTCAGAGCTAACAGAAAAGGCCTTTGTGCAGCCCACAGGCGCCTACGGATCCTAGAGTCGTGAGCCCGGGTACCCCAAATCTCAGCACCATAAAGCATCATTGGACGGATGATGCGGAGGAGCAGTACCTTACGGGCTTTGAAGGAGAGTCCCCAGTTTCGGCCGGCAAAGATGAATAGACGGCTGCCCAGTGCCCTAACCCTTTTCGAGAAGTAGGTGACGTGGTCCAGCCATAATCCTGAACCATCCAGGATGAACCCCAGGTATTTAGCACTGGGGCTTAAAGGGATGACCTTGCCCTCTAATTTGATTACTGGAGGGCGCTGAACCTTGTTGCAGGGGATGAAAATACATTGTGTTTTGTCTAGGTTAAAAGCTAGTGAGCATTTCTGGGCCCAGTCCTGGCACTTGCTCCAGATCCTGGGTACCCGGTCTTCTAGTTTTTTAGCGGACGGCGCTGAGATTATGATCAAGCTATCATCAGCGAAGGCCTGAGCTTTACCTCTGCCAAGTTCGCAGCCAGCCATGGCCTTGAACCAACCTTCCATCAGGATATTCCATAGGATAGGTTCGAGGGATGAGCCCTGTGGGTACCCTCTTTCCATTTTCCAGTTGAATCCATTGCTGTAAACTACTCGTTCTTTAAGAAAATCGGCTAACACTGGTAAATAAGATTCAATACATCCAAGGTCCCTGAGAGCATCTATCATACAGTGATGGTCAGGATTGTTGAATGCATTGGTGATGTCCAAGGACAGAATGACGCAGTGTTCCTTGTTATTCTTGGCACTGGTAAGTGAGTCTAGGACGCTCCTCATGGCCTGGACTGTACTGCGTCCGGGGCAGAATCCAAACTGGAAATTGTTGAGGCAGCCCGATGTTTCGAGTAGGAACACCAATCTCCTAGAGAGGATTTTATCCAACAGCTGGCCCATCACTGGCATGAGACAGATGGGTCGCAAGGAGCTGCCATCTTTAGGTATCCAGCAGACAATACCTTTTTTCCAAACCGTTGGGAAGCAGCCTGCAAATACTAACTGTGTAAATAACTTCGCCAGGTACTCTGCAGATGCGTCTAGGATGCGGGCCAGAGCCGCAATGGGGATCCCATCAGGCCCGGCAGCTTTCTTTGGATGGAATGAATGAACTGCTTCGTAGAGTTCTGGCACGGTTATCGGAGGGAAAACTGGGGTTGGAACAATTTTAGGACTGTTGACTGGCTGATGTGTTGTCTGGGTGATGTCTCGTTGACTGGTTTCTTGCTACTGTGGTGGCAGCCAGAAACCAACTGGTTGTAGAACTTGAATCCAGACTTTCCCCTGCACAACTTCAACGGGAACTTCTGCTAAATGCAGAAATCCTGCCTTGTTTCCAAGATTTTATCCACAAGGCCATCAGTTCTTTCGATTTCTAAGCAAAACCTTTCACAACCTATACAATATATACCCAACCTGAATGATTATCGAACCGAAGAGCCTCCTAGGCCACCCAGAGCCACTAGTACTATAGGTGTGACTTTTATGGATGCATGTTTTTATTTACTTTTTTCTGTTATTGACTAAACTGAACAAAACTAAACTTGCTGTTAGTTACTCTTTCACTGAACAGATTATTTACTAAACTAGACAAAAAAAAAACAAAAAAACTTTCCTTCTTTATTCTATACTGTATTGTAAAACTTGTATGAAAGCTACTATTAGACTTTATTTAGCTGTGTTACCAAGAGTTTTCCTCGCTGGTTCTGCCCTGGGTGGGTGGGACTTTCCCTTGGCTGTGTTTTCACCCCTATATCCAACTTGCCTTATAGTCCTCTGGACTGGGTGGGCTGGGGCTTGCCCCATTCAACTTTGTCTGTCATCTGCTCGTTGGCAGGGTTCTTGCGTTCAGCAACTTCAGGGTGGTGCTCAGCCTGAGAGACATGGTCCTCGCTAGGTGTAGTGGGGTTTATGGTGGTTTGCTGGGGTGGGTGAGATGTTAGTAGGTAATGTCACCTGCAAATGCCACTCTGAGTAATCAGAGTGTAACCTCAGGCTACCTGCAAGGGGACAGGTAGGTGAAGGGTTAGGAAGCCTAAAGGGTGACCATGGGGATATCACCCGCAGCGGTTTTTGAATGACACGCTGTGTTCCAAGCGTGCCCCTCCAACCACTGCACCGGGAAATAGGATGGTAGAGAGACTGAACTGCTCCCGAACCTTACAGGGCAAGTGCAACCAAAAGGCAGCCTGCCATGGAAGTGGAGCAGCTCAGAGACTACAGGGAATGAGACTAGAAGGGGGGGAGGGGTGTGTTAGTCCGCAACAATACCTACCTGGACCGGCATCAAAAGAACACAGCTCAGATTAATGTTTGGGTGCCACTTTGAAAAAGGACCAAACTTTACTGTTACCACTGAACAATACTATCATCACTGCTCTGTTGAAAAAAAAAAGGGAGAAAAAGGGGGGGAGGAGGGTGGCTTAACCATCATATGTCATAAAGTGAGGTCCACGCGAAATCAATATTGGCGCACCTCAGTGAGGTTCTCATTATAGATATCGCGTAACCACTTTATAGCGTCAGACAAACACAGCTTCTTGAGGGTCTTGGCATATCTGCGGGTGCAGATTTTGGTTATGAATTTGTCATAGCTGGGGTCCCAGGAGCCTAGAGCCCCAACAACCACGGGTTCCACTGTCACTGTGTGAAAGTTCCTGCGCAGGCTGTCTGCCAGGTGGCCGTACTTGTCTATCTCGGCCTGCCTTGCGTTCAGGATTGCTTCCCTCGTGTTCTCAAATGGGCAGGTCACGTCTATGATGTAGCAGTTTTCTTTCACAGCGATGATCAGGTCTGGGCGTAGGTTGGATCCCTCGATGGCTGCCTGGTTCTCCGCAATGATGCGGCCCTTGTAGCTGGCGGCAGTTCTGATGCGCTCTATGATGGCATTGTGGCATCATTGCATGGCGTCAGCGTAGCATGCTATTCCAAAAACCAAATAAAGACCACTCTTGTCCTGCAAACTATCGACCAATAGTGCTAACTAGCTGCATGTGCACAGTCTTGGAAAGGATGGTCTCTGTCTGACTTATGTGGTATCTGGAAAAAAGCCACCTGTTGTCCAAATTTCAGTGCGGTTTCCGCAAATCTCGCTCAACTGTTGATCACCTTCTTCGGTTGGAGCATGAGATTCATTTCGCACAGAGACATAGACAGCATGTCGTAGGGGTGTTCTTTGATCTGGATAGAGCCTACAATACAACTTGGAGACATGGAATAGCAATACTTTTGCAGAAGTACGGCCTTACAGGACGTCTTCCCTCTTTCTTGTGTAATTTCATGGCGAATAAAACCTTCCGAGTTTGCGTTGAGTCAACGCTCTCGGACCATTTTATGCAAGATAATGGTGTTCCACAGGGAAGTGTGCTGAGTCCCTTCCTGTTCCTCATTGCTATTAATGAGGCTTGTTTACAACTTCAATCTACTGTGAACTATTCCCTGTACGTTGACGACATCGCCATTTACTGTCGAGGGTCATCAATGTTCTTCATTGAGCGTCAACTGCAACTAGCCATCAACAAGCTTGTTACCTGGGGCAACGAAGTAGGCTTTAAATTTTCACCCCAAAAAACAAGGGCCGTCCACTTTTGTTATTTGAGAGGTCTCCATCCAGACCCGGACCTTACACTATCTGGATCTCCTATCTCAGTGGTGGACTCCCGTAAATTCTTGGGTCTGACCTTTGATAGGAAACTATCATGGCTCCCACATCTTCGTAATCTAAAAGAGAGATGCTTGCAAGCCATGAATGTTTTGCGCTCTATTTCCGCTACCAAATGGGGCGCTGATAGGAAGATGCTCTTGTTTTTATACGGCTCCCTAGTTAGATCTAAATTCGACTATGGAAGCATTGTTTATGCTTCAGCTTCAAAGAGCACTTTGAAGCTGTTAGATCCCGTCCATAACCGAGGCATAAGAATTGCCACAGGGGCTTTCCGTACAAGTCCGGTAGAGAGCCTTTATGTGGAGGCTTCTGAAGCCTCATTATGGTTTAGAAGAGCCAAACACCTTTAATATGCTCTTCGCGTATATGGTGAAAGCCAGCATCCAGCTTTTGCCTGTTTTTTTTGATAAACCTAGTATCCCTCCCCATCACTCTTTTAGAAGCATTAATAGTTAGTTCCAACCCCTTCCTTGCACATGTCCACGAATTGGATATCTCGTTGGATCGAGCGCGGAACTCTTTCATTGCGGCCACTTAAATAAGCAGCCACATGGGCGTAGTTGCATGAGCGACCGATGCGCTTCTCTACCATTCGACGCAACTCTCGACGCGCCAACTCGACATTGATGTCATCGTTGGAAGGCAACAGCTTGAAAGCGTTGTCAATGAGGGCTATGTTACTATCCGCGGCGGCAATGGGATCCCACAATCTCCATTGTGGGATTCATTGGCCGCCTCCTGTGGCACATATAAAGTCTTTTTAATTTCAGCCCTCATAATCTGATCAATGCGCCCCCACTCTCCCTTTGAGAATGCTGCCATTCTTATTGGGAACTTTGCCATGGCGCTAATCGAGAGGTCATAATCTTCTTGCCCACATCTCTTCTGAACACCCGTTATGGTTAAGAAGAGCCAAACTCCTCCTGAAATATGCTGTTCGCAACGAGGTGACTGTATTTCTCAATCTTGGCCTGTCTTGCCTTCAGGAAAGCTTCTTTGGTGTTCTCGAACGGGCAGGTCACATCCACCACATAACAGTTGTCCTTCAGAGCTATGATGAGGTCGGATCGGAGGTTAGATCCCTCAACTGCCGCTTGGTTCTCTGCCACGATGCGGCCTTTGTATGTGGCGGCGGACTTAATGCGTTCCACGATGGCATTGTGGCGTCGTTGGATGGCATCGGCGTAACGCATGCAGTGGCACAGGACGTGAGGGAGAGTCTCATTGGGGTACCCGCACCACCGGCAGGATTTGTTGGCGTTGTCTCTGCCACGGCGAGCACCATTCAGGAGAACAAGGTTCAGGCGGGCACGATGAACAAAGCGCCAGTCAGCAAAACGCGTGTAGAAGCCCGATAGCAGAAAGTATGAGCTTGGAGGGGCCTCCCCAATGCATTGCATAACCTTGCCTTGGTTGGGCAGGTGTTGCAGAGACTCTGCACTCCTATTAGCAATGGCAAGCCGCAAGGACATGCGGAGGCGGTTCCGTTGTTTTTGTAGGGACATGTCCATTCCCTGAATGACAGGCAGCTCTTCCTCAATGCTCCACGAAACTGCCAGCCGGCGCGACGCCTTGGGTGCGTCCGTCCAGCAGTTCCGGAGAGCATTGGTGGAGTGTTGGAATTCTCCATTTTGCCTGCCGCTCAAGAAGTCTGCGATGTTTTCATAGGTAGCGTCTCACTGGAGGCGGGAGGCTACCGTGGACCTGACCGAGTTGCGGGCCAGGTCGAGGACAATCGGGTCTGTTGTCAACGTGCATAATGTCATGGTCGTCGGCTATCAGACGTAGTCCGCAGCATCCCTTGGCTCTACTACCGTAGAGGTAGTCATTGGATGCCTCTTGCCTGAGGTTGAGGGTCCTCTTAATTTCGGGGCACAGGACTGCATCGACTTATTTCCATTTTCCTTCGGGAAAGAAGCCCATGTGTAGGACGAACTGGAGAGATTGCATATAGAAAGTCCGGAGGGCATCCAGACGCCAACCGGGAGTTAAGTATTGAGAGGCCTCTGTCCATGATGTCCTTGAGGGAGTTCCAGTCTGAGACCACCTGGAACCCGACTGGTTACCCAAGGAACCGGGTTGCTTTTCCATCTGCCAGGCAGGCCACCAGGTGGTCTCCGATGGTAAACCTGGATGGACGGTACCCAACAGGTGTTTTCCCAGACAGGTGGAGGGAGAAACATTTGCTGGAATTGAACAGTAGATTCACGTCATGCTCTCCTCCACCAACCGGTCGAGGTTGGCTTGCAGGGATTGTGGGTGGGTGCTGATCAGACACAGGTCGTCGGTATACGCCAAGACCTGGTGTTACGATGCATCCCGTTGGACGAGTCGAAGTAGGGTGTCAATGGTCATGTCTAACAGTAGGCCACTGAGGGGGCACCCCTTTCTCTAGTAGTGAGACAGGGTTGGGAATGCCTTCTGCTGAGCGAATAGATGAGGATGAGTCGTTGTAAATGTTAAAGACGAGATCGATGAAGTCTTGCCCTGCACCAGATGCCCGCAGGGCGGAAGAGATGGCGGAGTAGGGGATGCAGACATCTGATTTGGTTTTTCGGGCAGCTTCTAGTCGGGTCTGCAAGATGAAGTTATGCTCCTGCACCCCATCATAGGGGAGAAACCCCTTCTGACTGTGTGAGAGGACTGCATGCCGGTCGCACCAAGATGACAGTCTAGCAGTGAGTACGCCGGTGAAGAGCTTGGCACTCGTCCACAGGAGTGAAATGTCGCCCTTCTTCTGTCACAGTAACGTTGTTGATTGCTTTCAGGCACGTGTTGAAGATAGCAGTGAGGACCAACGCCATGGGGTCGACAGATCTCCAGTGTTGGTAGGTGATTCTGTTGGCCCCAGGCGCCGAGTTCTCACTACTCTTCAACCTTGCCTGCACCTCCAATGGCGTGAAGGGGGCCATATTGACTGGTTCTGGGGCTTGGATGGTTCCACCATAGATTGATTCATCAAACTGGGTTGGGCTCCATGAATGAGCGAAGTAAGCTTCCACGTCTGGAATCTGTATAGGACAACTGGGAGAAGGGGCCTCGAGGACCGTTCTGACTGCCCTACGACGGTTGCGGCAGTAGAGAGCCTGGAGTGCTTGAGCGTCATCTGCATGTACGGCTCTCCCTACGTTACGCTGCCCTGGGTCAGGTGGAAGCTTGACCAGGGTTGCGATCTTCTCTGTGAGGTGGTCAAGTTGGGCTTCGAATGTGCCCCAGTTGCAGTCGGTGACAGCTGCGGTAGCGAGCTCATTAAAGATTGGGAGAAACTCCTCAAGTGGGAAGGCGTCGTTGTTGAGGGTTTCCTGTTCTGGTGGGTGGGTGGTCTTATCTGGGGCATCATCAGCCAGTACGTCATCTGGGGTGGGGGTATTGCTGCGGTTTGGATCAGGCTTTTGACTCGCCGAGGGAGGAGGCAGTCGGCGAGCCGGGGGCCACGAAGGTGGCCGGAGCTGCGATGGGCTCCTCGTAGCAACATATGTGGGAGCTTGGGTTCGCCGCTTCCTGGTGGCCGGTAGTGGAAGGGCCACATTGCGAGCTTGCGCTTTCTGCTCAGCCTGCCGGTGCCACCCCAGGTGGTTCTGAAGGCCACGTTTGGACGGGTATGACTCCGGGCAGGAAGGACACTTGTACGGGTGGGATGTTGGCGGCGAGGCCGCAGCTGCTGGAGCGGGGAGGTCTCCTTTATGGAGACTAGGACGGCTCCCAATATTCTGAAGGCAGCCGGCGCATCTGTTAACGTTTGTGGTAATTATAATGGCATGGTCGCTAAAGAGATGGCACTCCAGCGACCTGCGCATAGCGGACCAGGAGTTGCTACGAAACTTTGAGGAGCAACCATCCTCTGTGCAGGCAAAAGTTTCTCTGGACGGAAAAAACAGAACCAACAGGTTGTCACGTCTCAGTAGCCGGTTTGGGGGGACTTCGCAGGCCGGGACATACGAGGGGCTGTGATCCAGCGTACGGATCCCCTCAGACGTGGATTATATTGGGCTCTGCATGACAGGATGAGATTCAGGTGAATCTGTGGATTCGGACGTCTGCACATGGGCAGGGATAGTAATATCAGTACCATCAGGGTGGTACTCTGCCTGTGCGGCTTGGGTATCGCTGGATGTAGTGGGGTCCATGGTGGGTATGTTGGGGTGGGAGGATGGTTAGTTAGGAACTGTCACCTGTAGAGGCCACTCTGGGTGATCAGGGTGTCTTTCCAGGCTGCCTGCAAGGGGATAGGTGGGGGAAAAGTGGGGAAGGCTAAAGGGTGACCATGGGGATATCACCCGCAGCGGTTTTCAAGCGTGCCCCTCCAACCACTGCACCAGGGAAGGGATGGCTAAAGGGTGACCATAGGGATATCACCCGCAGCAGTTTTTGAATGACACGCTGTATTCCAAGCGTGCCCCTCCAACCATTGCACCGGGAAATGGGATGGTAGAGAGACTGAACTGCTCCCGGACCTTACAGGGCAAGTGTAACCAAAAGGCAGCCTGCCATGGAAGTGGAGCAGCTCAGAAACTACAGGGAATGAGAATGGAAGGGGGGAAGGGGTGTGTTAGTACATAACAATACCTATCTGGACCGGCATCAGAAGAACAGATTATTTATTATAAATTTTTGTAACATGGTTAAAATCTAGTGCATTTTGCCAATTTTTTTTTTTTTTAACCTTGCTAAATGTGTTCATAATTAAAATAAGTATGTTATAGAATAAGTGTTAAAAAATTTTGTTAAAATATAATATTAAAAAGAATATATTTGTAAATATAAATTAACAAAAACTGCCTCTGAAGAACTGTGTTAAAAATATGAAAATAAATGAAAATGCCTCTAATAAAGTAAAACAATAGAATCTGATAGACAAATAAAATAAAGGGTGATGATGAGGCGCTTCTCATCACTACCTCTGTCCTATAATGTGCTCAACATAGATATCGCGTGAGTGCTTGATGGTATCACTCACGCAAAGTTTTTTAAATAGAGCAAGATATCTATGTGAGCACATTTTCTTTAAGAATTTGTCATTGGCCGTATCCCAGGAACCTAAAGATCCAACGATGTTGGCCTCTATGGTAACTTTCGGGAACCTTCTTGCCAAAGAGTCTTTGAGAGGAGAATATTTAACTATCTTCTCCTCCCTGGCATCTTGGAAGGCAGTGTGCTCCGATTATCAAACGGAATGGCGACATCCACCACGACTGCTTCCCCATTCCTGGCCAATACCAGGTCTGGTCTGAGGGCAGAGTCATCCACTGCTTGATTTTCTGAAATGATGATGTATTTAGATGCTGCAGCCGCCTTAATGCGATCCACAATGGCGTTGTGGCGACGCGTATATAAGGCGGAATACCGCATACAGAGGTTGACGACGTGGGGTAATGTCTCAGTTTGATAGCCACAACGGCGGCAAGGAGTGTTCTGCTGACCACTCCTCACCCCATTAAGGGGGACGAGGTTCAGACGGACAGGATGGACAAAACGCCAGTCTGCAAACCTGGTAAACGCACCTGATCTTATAAAATGTGAACTGGCGGAATCAGCAGAAACACACTCCATAACCTTACCCTGGTTTGGGAGGCCATGGAGCCGCTCGTCTGATTGGGTTTTAATGATGGTCCGGAGCTTATGCATGACAAATATCGGTGTTCAGATGGGATGGTAGTGGCCCCACGTTTTAATGTAGGTTTGGAATCATGGAAACTCCACTCCACCTCGCTGCGCACCGACGCATTGGATATCTCGTTGGATCGAGCGCGGAATTCTTTCATTGCGGCCACTTAAATAAGCAGCCACATCAGCGTAGTTGCATGAGCGACCGACGCGCTTCTCTACCATTCGACGCAACTCTCGACGCGCCAACTCGACACTGATGTCATCGTTGGAAGGCAACAGCTTGAAAGCGTTGTCAATGAGGGCTATGTTACTATCCGCGGCGGCAATGGGATCCCACAATCTCCATTGTGGGATTCATTGGCCGCCTCCTGTGGTACATATAAAGTCTGTTTAATTTCAGCCCTCATAATCTGATCAATGCGCCCCCACTCTCCCTTTGAGAATGCTGCCATTCTTATTGGGAACTTTAACGATGGAAAAAAGAAAGTTTTGAGGTCATCAAGCCGTTGCCATGGCGCTAATCGAGAGGTCATAATCTTCTTGCCCACATCTCTTCTGAACACCCGTTATGGTTAAGAAGAGCCAAACTACTCCTGAAATATGCTCTTCGCATATATGGTGAAAGTCGGCACCCAGCTTTTGCCTGTCTATTTGGTAAACCTAGAATCCCTCCCCATCACACTTACAGAAGCATCAACACTTGGTTCCAGAATCTTCTGGAGAGCCTGAACCTCCCATTTCCAGCCATGCATAGCCGAGAGGTCAGAGAGGTCCCTCCGTGGATTCTCCCCCAACCAGACATAAATTATAACTTATTTTCTGGGAAAATATCAAATTTTATGGAAGCTGAAATTAACGCACTCTTTAAGGTTTTTTTAGAAACCCTTCCTGATGGCTTCCACATATATACAGATGGGTCCAAATCAGAGGACGGGGTTGGCTGTGCGTTCCTTATAGATAACAGTGTATTTTCATATCATTTGCCAAACGAGTTCTCCATCTTCTCAGCGGAATTGGTTGCGTTAGCCAAAGCGTTAGAGTTCTGTTTTCAATATGCAAATTCCAACATCTGGATATTCTCTGATTCTCTGAGCGCTTTGCAATCGTTGGAATCTTTCAATTCTGAAAATCCTTTTGTCAAAAGAATCCAGGAATACCTCTATTTTTTGGATTCCCAACGTACCAGAATTCATTTTGTCTGGATCCCTAGTCATATGGGTATCCAGCAAAATGAACGGGTCGATAAGGCAGCAAAACACGCTATTACTCAGGTACCGATCTCGTAATTGCTGTCAATCCCCGAGCATTTACACCCGGTGATTTCCAAGAAACTCAAATCTTCTTGGCAGGAGTCTTGGCCTCTTAACCCAGCTAATAAACTTTCTGAAGTCAAGCGTTCCATCACACCGTGGTCATTACCTTGTCTAACAAATAGGCGGGAATATGTTGTTCTTACTCGGCTTAGGATTGGTCACAGCCGTCTTACTCACATCCATTTATTAAAAAAAGAACCAGCTCCATTGTGTTCTTGTGGAGCAATGCTAACTATTAAGCATATTTTAATCCAGTGCCCTTTACACACTAAGCTACGACGCTCATTAGGGCTGAATCATTCCTTAGATTTTTTGTTGGGTAACAACCCCATAATTTTTAAAAAAGTGTTTCTTTTTTTAAAAATTATTCATGTTTTTAAATTCATATAATCATCGTTTTATTGCTTTTGTATTATATATATTTGATCATTAAGTATAGGTTTCATTTAGTGCCATTTATACACTAATCATATTCATCAGTTTTTATTAGGCGACAACTCAAAAGAAATTAAGTTTTAATCATCTATTTTATAGCCAGTTAGTGCCCTTTACACAGGACGTATACAAATATTTCTTATTACGGGAGCACCCTGGAGGAAAATGTCGGTTTTTTAAATTTATTAGGGTTTTTAAAATCTCATAGTCATTATTTTTATTGTTTTTCCATCTTTGTCATTCACGTTTTTATGTTGGTTTTTTTTTTCCATCTGAATTTTTAAACTTTTGGCCCATAAACTGTGGGTTTTTAAACTTTCTGTCGGGCGCAAAATGGCCATAGTAGCCGACGCCCTAAAATTCCAACCAACCAACCAATAACTTGGGCTAGTTCGCCTTGGTCCGATACCACATTAAATCCAACTCTCTACCCCAACAACGTCCCGGCTTCACCTTCCTCCAGTGACCTCAATGGTTCATTATTGATATGGAATGCTGTATCCCGCATTCCCACTGGAGTATGTCCAGAAAGATGAAAACAAAAGGTCTTGCCGGCATTAATAGATATATTTATTGAATTAGCCAGCGAGACCAACTGGTCAAGGTTGGCCTGGGGATAACAAGACAATGTCATCTGCATAGGCGAGGATTTAATGTATTATTTCCTCGCCTTGAATTTTCCTAATAAGCGGGTCAATGGCAATATCAACAGGAGGCCACTCAATGGGCACCCCTGTCGAATTCCACGACCCACTTGCAGAGCCTGTGTCTTGTGGCCCCTAGTCAATATACGGGAAGTGGAATTAGTATAAAGATCTTGTACGAGGCTTACAAACTTCTCACCAGCTCCGCAAGATGCTAATGAAGCTGTGAGAGCCTCGTGTGGCACGGAACCAAATGCGTTAGTGAGGTCAAGAAAGGCCGCACATAGATCACCTTTCTCCCGGCGAGCAATATTCATCTGCTGCTGGAGGGCAAAGTTATGTTCGAACACTCCATCGAAAGGAAGAAATCTTTTCTGAGATGGAGAAATGACGGAGTGCTCAATCAGCCAGTCAGTTAGACGCTTCGAAATACAACCTGTGAAGATCTTATATATCGGCCGTGTCCATGCGATTGGACGATAGTTGCCTACATCATCTCGGTCACCTTTTTTATATACGAGGACAGTGATCGATGTTTTCCAGGAATGCTATCATATTTTAAACAAATGTTTAGGATTTTGGTCATAATGTAGCATCCCGGATCCACCTGTTTCCAATGTTTGTAGGTGGTCCTGTCCTCTCCGGGAGATGTTTTCACATCTATGAAGACTTCTACTGACCTTCTTCACGTTAAACGAATGTACATCCACCGGGGGGCGACCCTCTACTGTGGTATCGTATAGAGTTAGGTCACATGGTTGTGACAACCATGTAGACCTAAAATATTCCTCCACAACATCTACACCCAGGTCACATTGAGGTGATTGTCCATTGATGATACACCGGATGGCCTTTCGGCGATTCATCCAGTATAAACGCTGGATGAATTTCGCGTCCATGGGATCAACCGGCCTGGGTGTCCTTTCTTGATTTTCATCACTCTGTTGTGGAGGAATCCCTATACTGATATATACGGAGATCTCTTCTAACAGCACCTCGAACTTGGCCCACAAATCTGCGGAGCAAGCCGAAGATAAAATTTCGTCTAGTCCACGCGTAAATTGATCCATGGAGGACCTGTCATCAGGTATCAACAAGACAGGATCCTTCACCAAAGAGACCTCCTCGCCAACCAGTGTCGTGTCATTTTCCACAGTGGGTTCCTCACTATTAATTATCTCATCTTCACTAATAATTGATTGAACTGGTGAAGAATGAGATATTGATGTCGACGGTAGAGATTGTATATTCATGTCAATATTCGGAGAGTCCACTATCATGGGAGGAACATTTTGTTCCGCAACTTGCCTTTCCTTATCATTTCTAATAGAACCTTGACGGGAGCTAGTAGATTTTAATTGCTCCCCTCTTGCCCTGCTGCTCCTAGTATTAGGAGCAGGCAAGGGCACACTTGCTGCTGCCCTCCTGTCCCGGTGCTCGTGAGCAACTTTATGATTATTTAATGCCTTTTTTCCGGCAAATCCTAATGAACATCGGTCACACGCGAATGGCATATGCACTGGTGGAGGTGTCAAAAAAGTCCTCGTGGCGTCACACTGAAGTTGCGTTGGACGCAACCTGTGGTCCCTTCTGCATCTAGAGCAGAAGTTACGAGTGCCCTTTATCCGGACATTATGAACCATCTCGAGATGTCGTTCGAGCGATCTCCGCATAGACGTCCACGGTGTTGCTGTAAACTTAGCAGGGCACCCGTCTTCAGTGCAGTGAAACGTGGAACGAACCGGGAAAAAGACAAAAAGTTGCTCGCCTTCTCTTCTGATCTTGTGTATCGGGACGGGCTCGTCTCTTGGAAAAGCAGCAGCAGCCATGGGAAGGGCAGGAATGTCCTGGGATATGTATAATTGTGTGGTTTGCACTACCCAGTACAGTCTGCAAAACCGCTGAACTATACACAGGAACAGGTAAAAAAAGAATAAAGGGGTAATAAAGGATAAAAACGGTAAGGGAAAAGAATGGCTAAAGGGATACCACCCGAGGAGGATTTCGAATCATGTGCTACATTTAAAGCACACCTCTCCATCCTCCTCACCAGAAATGAAGAAGAAAGCCCTGCTCACAAATGAGGTAAAGCAAGGCAGAAAAAAAAATAACATAGAAAAGAGAAATAATACTTTATCTCTGAATACCAGTGAACAAGAGGGATAATAAGGCAAACCACACTTACCAGAGTCGGAGCCAGTGCTAACCAAAAGCGTTCTGCGAACTGTCGGTGATAATATTGAAAGTTGGGGCCTGTTTATCTAGCCCCCCAAAGGAGTACTAGACAACAGGCCAGATGCGGTGGCTCACGAAAAATCCGAATTAAAATAGCGAGGACTGAGGAAACTATATTATGGTGAAAGCGAGGAATACCCAAACCTCCATTATCAAAGGGGAAAAACAAGATCGTGTGAAATAGGCCTTTTATTGACTTTTGGCCCCCAAACAAATTTTTACCATCGCCTTCTCCAGATCTGCCAAATACTTCTGCAATGGAATTTCAAAAAGACATCGGAAGGTAACTTTAGGTGTTATGTGCGAATTTAGATAAAATGATCGAGAGAACATAGAAAATGGTAGATGAAGCCATTTGTCCTGTTTATAGGCCTCGTGCAAAAAAGACTGATGCGACCTCTTATGTCGTTAAAGCGAAACTAATCGAGGAAAGCGTTAGCCTTTTTACGTTATCACCTACATGAGTTTCTTGGTTTTCCGAGAATTTTAGCATTTTCTGTGATCCATCCTTATGTCTGAATCTCACGTAAATTGCTCTTTGGTAGGATGTACGAACAGACGCTCGAAATGTTCTGCAAACATCAGATTCTTTCCATTCCCTTCCGAAGCAAAATTTCCAGACCAAAGAAGAAAGTGGATCGCTGCAGTCAATCGAACAAAGTAAGTACAGCTGCTCTTCATTTAGTTGTACGCGGGTAAAATTGGAAAGGATACTTTATTCAATCTCTGATTTGCTTTATCTTGTAACATTCCTATAAAAACCTACTTTATATTGGAAAAATGGTTAATTATTTAAATTCTTCTAATGCCAATTAGAAATCCCATCCTAAATTAATAGCTTAAGTTTGTGCTTTATCATGCTTTTGAACTGTTATAAAAATATAAATCCACCCAACGGTATCAAATATCTCCATATGTTTATTCTGTTATTTCTTTCAGTGACGATAAGACACCATGGATTCCCAAAATTCATACAAGAATATGCAGCAGCCATTTCATTGACAATACATATTCGAGATTAAAGGATCACCCATCTTACCTGCCACAAATCTTTCCATCAGTGTACAAAAAGCCGATTACAGAAGATCAAATAAATAAAAGGATAAATCGCTATAAGAGAGCCGAAACAAGAAATGGAACAGTTGCACATGCAGACATTATTAATTCATTAGAGAACGAATTTGCATGTATGATTGATTTTGAATGTCAGGTGTCCCTACCTGCTCATGATTATTACCACGAAATAAATCTAATGTACGTGTCAATTTCAAATAATGACGTTGGTGTCAAAACTCAATTGTTTCCCAAAATGGTTGACCAAACAGTGGAGGTAGGATGTAATACTGACCTACAACAGTGTTCTGCTTGCAAAGGATATGGAAGACATCATAGCAGCTTTTGTGGCTTTTGCAGTGTGCAAAAAAGTGATGATAATCTGAGAGAGTTAGCTGGTGTGACTTCGGAGATATTCCTTGTTCCGCTCAACTATATAACTTGTGGTACACGTGCACGTGTAAGCAAAGAAAATCGTTTGTTGATTTTTTTGATGCGACTAAAGCTTGGGTTAAGTTACGCATCGATTTCATGTCTATTCAATGTTCATCGCTCAACGGTGTCTAGGATATGTAAGCAAGCCGTGGTGGACATTTACAAGAATACTACAGGGTAGATCTTCTGGCCTGACAGAACCACAATAAGAAGTTTGTTACCGGAAGCTTTTAAGATTGATTTTGCTAACTGTAGAGCAATTACAGATTGTTTCGAAATTCGTTTATCAGAAACTCCTGCAACTGTTGAGCAAAGAATTTTTTTATTCTCATTATAAGAATAGTTTCACTGTGAAATATTTGATAGCTGTCTCACCAAATGGTTTTGTTATATTTATATCCAAAGGTTATGGGGGGAGGTTATCTGATGGGTATATAACTAATGATTGTAATCTTATAGACTTGCTAGAACTAGGAGATTTAATTTTAGCAGACAAGGGTTTTCCACAAATTGTTTGTGAAGTTGGAAAGAGAAACTCAGTTTTAGTCATGCCACCATTTTCTAGTGACCCACAGTTCAGTGAAGAATCGATGAATGAAACTTTTAAAATAGCTAGTTAGAATTCACGTTGAAAGGGCTATTCAAAGATTGCGATTATTTAACGTCCTGAGATGTACTGATCTAGATTCACTTCCATACATTGATGCAATGGTTCACGTATGTTGTGTGTTAGTTAACATGCAGTCTCCGATCATTCGCTAACCTATTATGCAACATTGGTTATTAGGAATTTAAGACACTTTCACAAATTTAACTTTAAATACAAAGGAGAGAAGGTAAAGAAAAAATTCCGCGACCTGAACTCGAACCAAGGACTATGCCTATTGCTGGCACTGCTCTTACTAATTGAGCTTTCGCAGAGAATAGCCAGGCTGTAACAATGTGTCCAACTGTACTTCTTTGAATGTACTCCAGGGCCTGTTCTGCCGGTTGAGGTAATATATGACTTCAAGGAAGTACAGTTGGACACATTGTAACAGCTTGGCAGTTCATTGTTTGCGATAGCTCAATTAGCAAGAGCAGTGCCAACGGTAAGTATGGTCCCTGATTAGAGTCCCAAGTCGTGGAATTTTTCTTCTTTGTTTTTACGATTTGTTTGAAACATATCTTAAGTTTCCTATTGAAATTTAACTACCGTTTAATTCTTTGTTTTTTTATTGTTTTATTATTTTATTCTTATAAACATTCAAAAAGTTTGACATTCTGAAGATGGGAAAAAAATCCCGAAAACGTTTAATTTACTTCAAATTTCCATCTACGTGTTACAAATCATCGAACTTTCATCATAGACCTTCTTCATCTGTAACTGTGTGACTCTCTGTTTCCGTGTATCATCGCTCTACTAGATCTTCGTTTCTCCGTGTTTCTTCTGTGATTCTTCTGTGTTCCTCCACAAGACCTTGTTTCAATTGTGTTTTGTCCTTCATCATTTACATTTATTAATTAGGTGACTTTTTTTCATTTCTTTTTATTTGATTGGTTGTTTTTTCATTTAAAGGAGTTTTATTTATTTCATAAATTATAGTTTATCACATACTCCTACTCGTATGTAATAATTAACACTCTTCAAATGTTATATGCCTGCGAGTAACATACACAATAAGAAAAGTTAGAGAAAACTTTTTTTATTTATTGATTTGGAATTTCTTTGGCTTAATTTATGAACACACTCTTCTACGTATGTAATAATTTGACAAGTAATATACACTATAAAATTTAAAAAAAATGTTTTTCTTTTATTGATTTTGAACTTCTTAATTTTTGAATCAACAACTCAAACATTTTTTTCTTTTATTGTATTTAACTTACCAGGGTGTTTGGTAAAAAATATTGGAAATAAAAATGTTCCAGTTTAGGGAGTAATTCTTGAATAAACATGGCATCTTTCTTAATTTCTATCAAGATACTCTGCTTTGATGTATACATATAGAGATCACAACTTTCAGAATTTGTTACATAAATCCCTAGTTGAATTTGGGTGTAATACTGATGCGATTTCACCACATAGAGGACGCCTTCAGATGAATATTTCAGCCATTTTAAATTGCTTCTTTTTTCAACATCATCTATAATCATTTCTTCACAGATACTATAAGGACATTTTATCTCCACAAGTTTCAGTCCGTCTGATGTTAACACAATTCCATCGGGGCTGCAACATAACCATGGCATTTTTAAAGATACAATTAATCCCAGTCTAACAACTTTACAATGCAGATGATTTTCATATTCTTGTATTGCTGCAGGTTCCGTTTCTCGACCATATCTCATTGCGTTGTTTGTAACTGAACTTTCATTTAGAAAGTCTGAAACAAGTTTTTCAAAGTTGTTTTTTCGCGTTTTAATCCTATGAGCTCTTGAGCTTGAAGATATCCTATATCTTCGAGCTGACATCCATTATTGCCCACACTGGGCGACTGTGTCCAATGCCAATTGTTGAGCTTCGTGTAAAGATAAATTAATTTTAAGCTTAAACAAACTTTCTTTACTGGACATCTATTGTGGTTCACTCCTGCAGTTAAACATGACAGTGGACAGAGGTGATCTAGTCACAACATTGTGCTGATCAGACAAATCATAAATTTTAGCAAGAATGCATCGTCTTTGACGTGTCTCATCACTGTTGATTACATCAACTACTTTCGTTACCAATTCATCAACCAGTTCTTGCACGTCTGTACTGACTACATTTCTTCGCAAAATATGACTTAATGAACAATTAATTTTCGTTAAATCAGCAGGAACATTTGCTGGTGCAATCTTCTGTATTCTACCTGTCATACAGATCATTGGTTGAATAAGTTCCTCCACCCTTCTTCCTTTTTTATACTTATCATTATTTTTGGCCGGTCTTCCCCAAGATTGAAGTTGGTTTGTTCGGCTTTCCTCAGGAAACTGGTTAATGTATATGACAACTGAAGCAAAATGTTTGCATTTACCGCTTAAACCGGCTTTACATGTACACCACGATTTCTGAATATTTCTGTCCTGATCAGCCTAAGAAATAAAAATGTTTCATATATTAAATTTTATAATTAATGCTTATTGAGGTTAACCATTAGCTGTGGATCTTTTTTTGTACTTTTTAAACAATAATTATTTTTTTAATCAGATATATTAGATAAATTATTTCCGAACTCCCTGTCTAAAAACGATCCACCTCCCTCTACCAGCTCCAGCTCCTCTACTCTTGGCACAACCACGGTTATTAATCTATCAACCACTAAACTTTCGTCTCTCGAGATCAGAACCCTGTCCAAAGGCCTTTCCTTCTGTCCCACTCCTAATACTATTGACACTTTTGATATCATTTCCTCTGTCGATAATTTTAGCCGTGCCCTCAGGTCCCGTCTATACTTTTGCATGAATCCTTCCAATTCTACTCCCGCTACCAACTCAACCTTCCATATTCCTAGCGACTGGACCCCTCCTCATGACATCAATCCTGAACTTGAAGTTTACATAAAATCCATACAAAACTACATCCTCTCCATCACTAAAAATATTAAAAAACCTCTTCCTAACCTTACCAATAACGAATTCCTTTGTATCAAACGCCTTAGCAATAACCCTGATATAACAATTAAACCAGCAGATAAAGGGGGCGCTATTGTTGTCATGAACACCTTTGACTACATTAACGAAGCTATCAGACAACTCTCTGATATTACGTTCTACAAGAAACTAACCTCCGATCCTACTGACACGTTCAAAACCATACTTCAAAATACCCTCTCTCATCTTGAATCCTCTTCTGAAGTTGATAACACAACCCGCCTCTTCCTCCTTCCTAAATTCAGTTCTCCTGGTCGTTTCTACCTTCTTCCCAAGATTCATAAACCTGGCAATCCCGGCCGTCCGATCATCTCTTGTAACAACACACTCTGTGAGCCACTATCTGCGTATGTCGACCACCACATACGCCACATCCCACCCAGTCTTCCTTCCTATATCCCCCTCCGTGGGCACTACCTTGACGTGGTGGAGGGGCTTGAGTGCCTCAGTGATGCTAAGGGCTATGCTGGATCGGGTCACCCATGCCAGACAGGCCTTAGCAGAGAGGCCAGACTAAAAGTGTCCGGTCGGTAGTGGACCCTCCCAAAGGGACCGGTGCTCGCAATGCAGGCATGTTTTTGACATGGCCTCCATTACGACCAGTACGTCCACCTGCGTGTTTGCCGTGCGCAGCGACTCTACTTCTGGGGAAAGGGGGATCCTGGTGGTTGAGGGAAGGCTTTCCAGAACAACACACCACTTTGGCCCCTGCTTCTCGGAAGGATGGGAGGTCTGGATGAGCCCATCCAGATCAATCGGCTGGTCGTCGCTCCTTGGAGCTTCGGCCATAGGGTTAGGCGCTGCCTATATCTTCCTCGTATCCCTGGTGCCAACGTGCATCCCCTTCTTGGGCTCAGTGGTGGGTGGGGAGCGAGGGAGATGAAAGTTTACTCAACTTACTATGGGTAAAAATAATAAGAATGCTAATCAAAAACAAACTAATAATAGTTATCGTGAAGGGAGACCTAGTAGAAGACCGCCAAGAAATCCGAAGTTTTTGGAGATGAAATTGGCAAGTGGGGAGTCGTTTAAGACCATCTCCCCATTTCTAATTTCAAAAGAACTTAAACGCCTCGTTGGGGATACGAAACATGTCAAGAGACTCTTTAATGGCAATCTATTGATCAAGGTTGTTAAGGATAGGCAAGCCACCACCCTGTTATCCTTGAAAAAGTTTGCGGGGAAAGCCATTTCGGTTTCTCCCCATGCAACTTTGAATTATAAAAAAGGTGTTTTCAAGTGCCAGGATCTGGAAGGAATAGAGGATGAGGAAATCATTGCCGAATTGGATGATCAATCTGTTGTTGATATTCGCCGGATCGCTCCACGGAGGATTGGTGTTCTTCATCCTACAAATTCCTTCATTGTTACCTTTGAGGGAACAGTTTTGCCAGATACCATCTATGTCGGCTATATCCAATGTCACGTGAGACCCTTTATCCCCAACCCGTTGCGATGCTTTCAATGTCAGAACTACGGCCACACGAGAACAAACTGTCATTTTAATGCAGTCTGTTGTAAGTGTGGCCAGCCTGGAGATGGAAGATTGTTCGAACGAGTTACGGTGTTGTAACTGCTAGGGAGCCCATTCTGCCCTTTCAAGAGACTGTCCTATTTGGCGGCAGGAAAAGAAGATCCCAGAGATTCGTGTCCTTGGGAATCTGTCTTTTCCGGAAGCACGTAGGCAGGTAGAACAAAATGAAGTCCGGAACTATGCAGCAGTGGTTAAGAGTCGTCCTTCTATTAAGTCTGTTGGAACAATGACTGACTTGAGTATCGCAGACTTTTCTTGTGGAACTTCCACCTCTACAGGACCATCTGCTTGCACTAGTCGGACTTCGAAATCAGTTACACCACCTGGAACTCCTCCAAAAACTTCGGAAAGGGAAGAGGGTAAGAAACGCTCGTCAGAGGTGTCACCTTCCTCTGACCCCTCCAAAAAACGTATAGTAGTTTCTACTCCAAATTCTCCAGTTCTGGGGGGAGGGCCAGACTTCCCTTTAAACTTTGACGTGTCTCCTACTGAGGAGATGGAGTTATCCCGGGGGTTTAAACTTTCATCTTAAAACCTCCATCATGGCACTGTTACAATGGAACCTTAATGGATTCTTTTGTCGCTTAGAAGACCTGAAGCTTTTAGTCAATAAGTTCTCCTTCTACTTATTGGCTTTGCAAGAAACGTTTCTCTTGCCATCCCAGTATCCGACCCTAAAAGGGTTTAATTTTATAAGGAAGGACTGTACAATGGGAAATAAAGCCTGTGGCGGTGTTGCCATCTTAGTTCAAAGATCCTTGCCTTTTATCACCATTAATTTAACATCGAATCTCCAGGCAGTAGCAGTTAGAGTGTTATTCAAAGACCTCTCACCTCTAACTGTTTGTTCACTGTATCTACCTCCAGATCAATATACGGACGAAACATCTTTGTCATCTCTACTGTGTGAACTGCCAAGCCCCTTTCTAGTTCTGGGTGATTTTAACGCCCATAATCCCATTTGGGGGTCTATAAAGCTCTCTGAAAGAGGATATATGATGGAGAAAGTTCTGAATGCTTTTAACATCAATGTGTTAAACGATGGCTCTTCAACATTCCTCCACTCAGCCAACGGCTCTCTGTCATGCATCGATCTATCTACATCCTCTTCATCTTTCACACATAATTTAGCCTGGAGCGTATTCTCAGATTTACATGGTAGTGATCATTTCCCGATCAGTATTTCCCTGAGTTCTTCTACTTTTTCCAACCCTCAACCACGTTGGAAATTGGATAAAGCAGACTGGAAGGTCTTCCAATCCCATCTACAGTTTGAGAATAAAACACAGGGATGTCTATATGTATACCTGGTACAGGGATGCAATGGACCAGAAGTCACTGATTGATTTTGTAATTGTTTCAGCTGACTTATTCCGATCAGTGTTGGATACTCGTGTGAGAAGAGGGGCAGAACTATCAACTGATCACCACCTTGTTGTCTGCACTTTGCGGTTCTCTGAATCCATGCCAACCAAGCGAAATACTAGGTTCAGACAAACTTGGCGCATCAAATGGGAGGCACTGGAGGATAGAGCTGTGAGGAAGACCTTTGCAGATAGCATATCTTCAAGTTTCAAAGAACTACCCAGTGATCGTGGTACTGTTGAAGAGGAGTGGCAGTTGTTTAAAACTGCTGTGATTACTTCAGCTGCTTTGTGCTGTGGTCGTAAGCGGCTGAGTGTGGCGCAGGGCGGTGAGAAAAGGACTACATGGTGGAATGGTGAAGTCCAAGAAGCTGTCAAGGCAAAGAAGGAAGCTTATTTGCTATGGCTTGCAAATAAGTCAACTTCGAGTCGAGTGCGGTACACTGAGGCGCGAAAAGCAGCAGCAAAGACAGTATCAACAGCTAAAGCCAAGGCCTGGGAGAAGTTCGGGGAGAAATTGGAGGCAGACTATGGTTCGGCAAACAAGGTGTTCTGGCAGACCGTGCGCCGCCTCCGTGGAAAGAAGTCTCTTTCATCACAAACTATTAAGAGTTCAGATGGGAGGCTTCTGAAAACGGAGGAGAGCGTATTGCATAGGTGGAAGGAATACTTTGCATCTCTTCTTAATCCGGTGACAACAACAACTGAGGCATACGAGGTGCACCTTGGAGCGGAGAATAGTCACGGTAGTATCACTGAAACAGAAGTCAGATGGGCAATTAAGTCCCTGAAGACTGGCAAAGCTGCAGGTGATGATGAAATCCGGTCCGAGATGTTAAAGGCCTTAAATCAGGATGGTATCCTGTGGCTGACTCGGGTGTGTCAGGTTGCTTGGATATCTGGACAGGCCCCTAAGCAATGGCAGACAGGAATTGTGATCCCTATCTTCAAAAAGGGAGATCAGAGAGATTGCAACAACTATCGAGGCATCTCTTTGCTTAGCATTCCTGGGAAAGTGTACGCTAAGTGTCTGGAGAAGAGAAGTCGGGAAATAGTCGACTCCAAACTGTCGGGGAAGCAGTGTGGTTTCCGACCTGGCCGAAGCACGACGGATCACATCTTTGTTCTAAGGCAAATCTTTGAGAAATCCTGGGAGTATGCAAAAGAGGTCTACGCTTGCTTTGTGGACCTCGAAAAAGCATATGACAGGGTTCCTCGGGAGAAGCTCTGGCAAGTGTTGCAAGAGTATGGAGTGGATGGGCAATTACTGGTTGCTATCAATGTCTCTGTACGAAAGCTCCGAGATGTGTGTCCGGATAAATGGCATTAAG
>JAHWFO010093720.1:0-11246 GCA_023313115.1 Rhysida immarginata
TTTGTATTTTGTTTCTGACAATCGTCAATCTTATTTTCTTTTTTGTATAATATGGAAGACCGCTTGGGTTGGTTAGGTTTCTTGTCTACCTCAGTGTATTTCGTCTGGAATTTATTCTGGTTCGATGAGCTTTGTGAAAGCGCTGCTTTCGTCCCACCTGAAAAAATGTACACTTCACTGTTCGATTGTCGATTGTCGATATACAGGCAGTTCTCTCATCGATACCGACTAGAGGGGCTCCTGACTGCTGAACGATGGTAGCAATCGCTTCCGAAAAGATCTTACAGGTTGTATTTTTCCTATTCGTTGTGGCGAAAGAGTTATTTATTTCTACTTATATTACAATTATCCACATAGGTTTTAATTTTTACTTTATCATAATCTCGTGGTAGGCCTGTGGGAATGTATCATTCCGCCATACCAATTTATTTGTTTTTACGTTCGTTGATTTACCTTCGGGAGCCAAAATAAATAGAGGGTCAGGGCTGGTGACGCGAGAGCAAGCGACATACAGTTATCAATTAATATATACAAACTTTGTTGTACTCAAAGAACTCGAAATATGGTCCGCTCACATATGCATCTTGGCGACATCTGTTGGCAATTTTTCTTCTTATGTATAGACTCGTAAGGAACAAAACCATAGTGCGATTTACTCGTTACGACACGTGTTGACATTATATTTTTGCTGGAACCAGTTGTTGTTTTTTCCCGTGGGAATGAGACTTTTTCCCGCAGAAAAATATACTAAATGTTGACTCAGGTACTAAGTAACCTTCACACCACATTTCAACTAAATCCCTTCAGTAGTTTTGGCGCCAACCTCTAACATATAAACAGAGATACAGAAAACAATCCTAAAGCTATTGTTTGGGCTTCTGTATCTTTTTTAGCCATTTAAAAGTTCTAAAAACTGTTGTTTGAGATTCAATATCGTTTAGAATACACCTAGCAATCTCTTTTTCTCAAAAAATTTTAATGTAAATTTTTCGCCTCGCTACAATTTTATTATACAGGGTTAGGCATTTATCATGAGACAACTGAATATCTCGGAAACTAAACATTGTACGAAAAAATGTTCAAAATCAAAAGTAAATTATTTCGCCCCCCCCCCTTGTGTACATCAAGAAAAACCACGCCACAGTACCTGGAAAGGTTTAGTGGGATAAGCACCTCTTATTTATCTGATTATATACAGGGTCGGGACCACCTCTCCTCGAACATGTTGGAACGTCCCATGGTATGCAGATGAAAAATCATTGCATATCATTAAAAGCTGACAAAAGCAGACGTGTAGTAGCATCCGCTTACACAGCAATTGTCGCAGTCATGGGCAGAGCAAGCGACCTGTCGGACCTCCAAAAATGAATGTTCATTGGCTATCGGGCCAAGCGGGGCAGCATTTCAGAAACAGCCACCTTTGTGAACTGCTCTAGGGCTGCCGTTGTGAAGGTGTACCGCGACTGGACGAACCAGACAGTTTCGAGCAAACGAAAAGGTAACTGTGGGGCCCCACGGGCCATCGATCCTAGAGGCGAGCGTCGGGGTGCCACTGTTGAGCAACTGACACAGCAAATGAACAGTGGGGCCAATAGGCGTGTCAGCACCAAGAGAGTCCAACGATCCCTCTTGAGGTTGGGGCTCCGGAGCAGGCGTATGATAACAGCACCCATGTTGACGTCTGTGCATTGCCGAAAACGCCTCCAATTCTCCAATTCGCAATGGACTATCGCCATTGGATCTCGGCCGAGTGGCAAAGGGTTGCTTTCTCTGACGAGTCGCGGTTTCTGGTGAACAGAGTGGACGGACGATGCAGAATTCGCCGGGAAGCATCTGAGAACAGGCATCCCGACACCATCGTTGGCCGACGACAGGCTGGTGGGGAAGGTGTGAATATTTAGGGGATGTTTTCGTGGTATGGTCTTAGTCCACTGATACCGCTGGAGGGTACACTGAATGCTGTTCGTTACCTGACGATCGCAACAGACCAGGTACACCCCTTCATGTCGACAGTGTTTACTAAGGGTAATGGCACCTTTCAACAGGACAATGCTCCCTGCCATACTGCCAAAATTGTCCACGACTGGTTCGAGGAGCATGAGGATGAATTCAAGCTACTCCCATGGCCACCAAACTAGCCGGACCTCAACCCCATTGAACATTTCTGCGACCATCTCGATCGCCATGTCCGCAAGCTGGACCCTCCACCACGCACGATGATGGAATTACTGGATGCACTGATCGCCGAATTGGCCCAGATACCTGCAACCATCTTCCGAGGACTTATTGACTCTCTGCCACGTCGACTAGATGCTGTGCTTGCCGCCAAAGGTGGATATTCCGGATACTAGCAGGTGGTCATATTAATGTGTGCCGACCCTGTATACTTAAAACACCAATGGAAAGCTAGCGCCAAATATCGAAACCGGATTGGCTACTGTATTCAGTATAAGAGCAATCAGATGACGTAATCACGCCTGAATCATCCATGATTTAATTTAAATCGTCACTAAATTTATTTTTCAGTAATGAGACTCAAAAAAATCAAGATCAAAAAAGCAACAAGCCCAAAAAAGCCAAAAAAAAAAAGCCACGACCCGCCAAAAAATTCGCAAACCGCTAAGTAAGAATTTTACAAGCCAATTGGTTTAAAAAAAAACTCAATTTGCGGTTTATAGCCCAATCTGGCAACACTGTTTCCACCTTTTAATAATATTTCCGGAGCTCTGACCAACAGAGGTGGTTCTTTCACAAAAGTTCTTCTTACAAAAGTCATATTGAAATATATAGATACCCGACTTTTCCAGAGGTGGGCTTGCATCTTTAGGATTTCCTAAGAGTGCTTTCAAAGTATTCCATTCCACAGTTTTTACTTAATTTTTGATCTTCTTAGTCGAAGCAACAATGTAACCTTCACTGGTTCCATCTTGGATTTTTAGCAATCAGTACTTTTTCGTTTGTTGGAAACAATAAAGGTTACACAGTTGCTTGTACTAAGATGGTCAGGTGACTTTTCAGTGCGGGGCCTATCTTTCTCGTCGGCTGCGGCATATGTTAATTTCATCAACCATTGTTGACGCAACATATAAACACGACCAGCCGATTGTTAACGCAAACACGACGGGCTGATTGTTCACACATGCAAGCAAACAAACATAAACCAAGTCTATTTCCTATATATAGATATATAGATTATTTATTTCTATGTTTTTTGGGAGACTTATCTCCAATTTTAGAGTTTTTCCATCGTTGTGGTAGTATTACACAGCTGTGTGTTAAATTTCAACTTTACAACTTCCAAACAGCATTTTAAAACCGGACAAACACACAAACACTGCGTTTTATAGATTTTAACAATCAAAAGTCTTTTCATTTTCTGTAAACAATGAAGGTTGGATTGTTTCTCCGCCAATTTGCATGTCCTGAAAGAGAGTGCCTTTTGTATTTAAGTTTAATGATGCCTTACAATACATGATAACAGAAATAATCAGAACATTGAATGGGAGATTGCATATTCTATGACCAATCATATACATGTAGAGGGTGAGTTTAAAGTCGCGTACATCAAAGTTTAGCTGCCCGTAAAAGTACCATTACTTGAATTTGAATGAAAGTAAAGTATTACAGAGATTAGTTGAAATGTTGGCTTTTATTTTTAGTAGATAAACTTTAGGTGTTATAATAAATGTTCGAAATGACGCCCTCTTTCAAATTAGGGATTGTGGCCTCCTTGCTCGCCAGATTTATCACTCCCTGAATACGAACATCACAACATCCATTTCTAACATCAATAACGCCATGCTTCACAGAGTCTCACGAAATCTCGAAAACGAACACGCATCTGTATTCGCGAAAGAGGACGTCATTTCCAACATTTAAATCATGAAACCTTCGAAAAGAATATTTCGGTCATCAGGTAACGTAAAATATTAAATCATTAAACTACACTGCCGGAAAAAAATGCAACACATGGAAGGAGGGAATCTATTTTAATGAACTTGCACAATATCATAATATCGGTTGCATACATGATTTAAATTTCAACTCGATCCTCGTGAAGGGTGTCACGAAAGTCCCTCCGCTGGAAGAATGGTTCGTCCATAATATACATAAACTCAATCAATCTGGCATCTATCTTCTAACAGACAAGAGTAGTCTCAACATGTGCTATGCCTCGCACACGCAGCCGTGCTCCTGTACAGAAATTGATGGAGCTTGACAGAGGTCGGATTGAGGGATTCCGAGAGGATGGATGGCTTTATCGGCAAATAGTGGCCCACTTTGGACTTAATGTTTCTCTGGTGGCTCTATGTGTGCAGCAGTGATCATCGGGGTCCAAGTAACAATCCATCCTTCAATGTTTCCAACAAACGAAAAAATACTTATTGTTAAAATCCAAGATGGAGACAATGAAGGATGAATCGTTGGCCGGACCCCGATGATAATGTGACTTTTGAGTGCCCTGGCCTGTCTCTCGTTGGCCTCGTTGTTACATCATCATAATTCGACCATTGTTGATCGTATTTCTACCAATAATAAGATTTAATTGGGTCGACTTATGATGATGTAACAATGTATGACTTTTCAGTTGTGAGGCTTTCTTTCTAGGAGGTGTTGATTGAATACCCGCAGAGCATCCACAACAGAAATAAAGGGCAAGAGAAGCACCAACCGTATGATAACGAACTATTTGCAATCGGACTGCAGTAGGACTGCAATTTCTGCAAGAACACCGTTCTGTGCAGTTGCAGTAGTGTCGAGAAAGAGCTGACCGGCGAGCTGAATGGAGGTATGTTATAATGGTACTCTTCTTACCCCTTTCGTCTCGGAAATAAAAAAAATTTTTGCTTTGCCGTTTTTAATCATAATAAACCATTAAGGAATGAAATAACCAAGTACCGAAAGGTTAAACTAAACCATTCGCGGAACTATATTTTTAAACAGCCTTATGTTAACATTTTAATTTTCTAATGGACCATAAAGATACCATTACACCACGTACCTGGGAACCAATTTCGACTGTCATTAATTTTACGTTATATTCATTCATGACACATCATTCCAAGTCGTTTGATATATTACATACCATATTTTAGCATTGAAAGTTCCAATGAACCATAATGGTTCCACTAAACCAGGTTCCTTAAAACTACATTCAATTATCATTAATTTTACGTTACATTCATTCATGACACATTATTCCAAGTCGTTTGATATATTACATGCCATATTTTAGCTTTGAAAGTTCCAATAAACCATAAGGGTTCCACTAAACCAGGTTCCTTAAAACCAATTTCGACTATCATTAATTTTACGTTAAATTCAATCATGACAGATTATTTCAAGTAGTTTGATATTTTACATGCCATATCTTATCATTGAACGTTCCAATGAACCATAAGGGTCCCACTAAACCAGGTTCCTTGAAAGCAATTTCGACTATCACAAATTTTACGTTATATTCATTCATGACACATCATACCAAGTCGTTTGATATATTACATGCCATATTTTAGCATTGAAAGTTCCAATGAACCATAAGGGTTCCATTAAACCAGGTTCATTGAAACCAATTTGGACTATCATTAATTTTACGTTAAATTCATTCATCACACATCATTCCAAGTCGTTTGATATATTACATGCCATATCTTATCATTGAAAATTTTTGAGGGTGTCATAAGGGTACCATTAGAGCACGTGCCATTGTTTCGATTACAACCATTTTCAAAATGGTTCATTCCCGGAACCATATTTATCAATTGGCGAAAATATTAATTTATATCCGCTTCTATCTCGTCATTACGATTTGTTTGATATATTACTTAATATATCTCTCCATTGAAAATTGCTTGGCGGGAAAATAGAGGTACCATTTGTGCACGTGTCAATGAACCGATTTAGATAATAATCGTGACTGGTTCGTGCCAAGAACCATATCCTTCGACTGACGAAAACAGGTTTTGAAAATCTTTCATAGCCTAGGAGGAGATAGAGTTACGGACGGACGGACGGGCAGACAGACAGACAGACAGACAGACAGACAGATACGTTTCCCCACACTGATAGCATAAAGCACCTTTCGGTACTAAATAAACCATTAAGGAATGACATAACCAAGTACCGAAAGCTTAAACTAAACCATTCGCGGAACCATATTTTAAACCGCCCTATGTTAATATTGTAAGTTTCTAATGGACCATAATGATCCATTAAACCACGTACCTTTGAACCAATTTGGATTATCATTAATTTTATCTTATATTCATTTATGACACATCATTACAAGTTGTTTGATATATTACATGCCATATTTTAGCATTGAAATTTCCAATGAACCACAATGGTTCCACTAAACCAGATTCCTTGGATCCAATTTCGACTGTCAATTATTTTACGTTATATTCATTCATGACACATCATTCCAAGTTATTACATGCCATATTTTACCATTGAGAATTCCAATGAACCATAAGGGTTCCACTAAACCAGGTTCCTTGACACCTATTTTAACTATCATTAATTTTACATTATATTCATTCATGGCACATCATTCCAACTCGTTTGATATATTACATGCCATATCTTATCATTGAAAATATTTGAGGGTGTCATAAGTGTACCATTAGAGCACGTGCCATTGATTCGATTTCAACTATTTTCAAAGTGGTTCATTCCCGGAACCATATTTATTAATTGGCGAGAATAGTAATTTATATCCAGGTCTATCTCGTCGTTACGATTTGTTTGATGTATTACTTAATATATCTCTCCATTGAAAATTGCTAGGGGGGGGGGGTCTTGAAGGTACCATTTGTGCACGTGCTATTGAACCCATTTGGAAAATATTTATGACTGGTTCGCGGCATGTACCATATTCATCGATTGAGGAAAATAGTAATGAATAACCGCTTCTATCTCGTCAATACGATTTGTTTGATATATTCTTTAATATGTCTTCCCATTGAAAATTGCTTGGCGGGAAAATTGAGGTACCATTTGTACACGTGACAATGAACCGATTTAGATAATGATTGTGATTGGTTCGTGTCATGAACCATATTCATCGACTGACGAAAACAGATTTTGAAAATCTTTCTTAGCCTCGGAGGAGTTAGAGTTACGGACGGACAGACAGACAGACAGACACGTTTCCTAACACTGATAGCATAAAGCACCTTTCGGTACTTAATAATGACTGTAATGCGAAAAAAAATATCTCTGACACTGACTTTAAACGAAAACGTAATTCCTTATTTTGACTAGTCTTATCCAACAAGAATTTACGAATTTGGGAAAATAAGAAAATTGAGAAGAATAATTTTAGTTTTGGAAGTTTTATTTATTTTCAAAGATTTTATTTTGACTAGTTTAACCTAGGACGATTAATACTGGACTTGACACTGACGCCATATTTAGATTTGAATGCGGCCCAGGAAGTGACGCAGAGATACAAAGAATTGATATCCTGGTGGTGAAAATTGTCAAAGGGATGTACAAAGCAATGTGTGCCATTGTTTGTTTTGGATAAAAATACATTTATTCGATTTTTTTGAAACAAGTATTTAATAATTTTTATATATTGATGACATCTAGTTTTAATGGCTCAATTGTTAGACTTTTAAATTTATTTATAAATTAGTAAAATTAATAGTAATCTGGATGCTCATATAAATCATTTTCAACTGTAGCTTATTTGGATTTCATTATAAAAAAAAAAAAATTTGCACGATACAGTTTTGCAAGTAAATATAAATATTGACATAACTTATTGATAAAAATGTTACCTAAAATTACAGAAAAGAGAAAAATTTCATTAAATTTACTGATCTGGAAACTGTTCAAAATTATATAAATTCATATATACTTTAGCTTGTTGAGTAAAAAACGAAACATTTAAAATTCCTCCTGCATGACAACTCCATAACATAATAAATAAAGCGGCAAAAATGATGAACATTTCACAGCACTTTGTACAGAGGGTGGGCGGAAATTAAATGAAACAAATGTAAATATGTCTTGCTTGCGATGTAACGTCCACCAATGGTAACGGATATGCAAATTACATTCGTCTATATAAGAAGGTTCAGCAGTCAGGAAGATAATGCCGCGCACTAAAGTGTCAGACACTGTGAGGGGACGTATATTGAAACTTTTACAGTTGAAATGGTCCACATCAATGATAATTCGTGAGCTTAAACGTTCTAACGAACATGTAAGTGCAAGTACCATCTCTAGAATTAGAAATAAAAGGAAGAAAGTGGCTCAGTCACAGCCGAAGAGGAAAACGACTCGTCGTATGGCGGGACGTCTAAGGACTGTGTCAAGGGACGAGTTAAAGAAACCCACTAAGTCAGCGTGAAATGAGCCGCAAGTTGGGACTCCCGAGATCGACTGTGCGATACCATATTTCAAATACATTTAATATGGTGCTTAGGAGAAAGAGAAAAGTCCATGGCCTAACAGAGGCCAACATTGCAAAGAGGCGTCAAAGAAGTTGGCCGCTGTACAAATTCCTGCAGAAAAATTTGAGACACGTTGTTACGACTGACGAAACATGGTTCTATTTATCATCCTGCAATGGTAAACGGCGCGTTTACTACCGAAAGAGAAGCGCACGTCATACGCGAACATGTGTGACGAGAAAGCCGATACATTCACGTGGTTTCATGGTATGGGCTGGAGTCTCTTATCATGGGAAGACACGTCTACGCATTATTAGTCCAGGAGCAAAGATAAATTCAGAGTATTATATCCAGAAGTTTTGCAACCGTTTCTGCGATGTGATGTGCCTAAACTTGTGTCACATGGAACCGTTATCCTGCAGAAGGATTCAGTACCTGCTCATGCCTCTCTCAAGATCAGTGACTTCTTGAAGACCCAGACACCTGAAATGTTGATGCCGCAGTCGCCCGACGTGGCCCCTATGGATTATTTCGTATGGGGATACCTGAAGCAGCAATTATGGAAGCGGAAAGTTACTACTGTCAGTGGCCTTAAAAGCATTAAAACAGGAGTGGCAGCGATTGCCTCAACGTCTGATCCAAAAAGCGTTGGATGCTTGGCCAAAGCGTTGCAGACAAGTGTATTATAATCAAGGAAAGCAAATTGAACAGTTTGATTAATGTAGCACAAGTTTAAGGTAGCACAAACCTATTGTAAATTATCAAATGTGTTTCATTTCATTTCCGCCCACCCTCTGTACGTCCTTTTTACAATTTTCACCACCAGGGTATCATTTCCTGGGCCGCATTTAAATTGCACTCGCTCTACGGGAGTGTCAAATCCCATTGTTAATCATCGGCCTCGGTGGCTTAGTGGTTGCGTGATCGCCTCTGGTGTCAGAGTACGCGGGTTCGTCCCCGGCCGAGGAAGACGAGGATTTTTTCAGGGGGGAAATCCTGAGATGACGCACTTCCTTCGGAAGGGAAGTAAAGCCGTTGGTCCCGTCTAGTCGTTTGCCGACTGCACGTTAAAGAACCCTTGCGAGGTAAAATTTGCGGCCCCTATAACGCCGTCCTGAAATGATCATGGCAGTTGAAAAGGACGTTAATACTAAACAAACCAAACCGTTAAGATAGCTCATTCCTTCCCGATTACTACGAATACAAAGATTTCATTTTCGACAGTGGATTAAGCCTTCTTACCTGATGGAGTGTTCCTGTTCTACGCGACGTCGCAGGGACTAGGATCGTGATACCGTAAGATTGACTCCCACACTTGAAGACAAGGTAATGCGTTGTCTTATTTAAACTTTCGCCAGAGAAACCCTTAACGTTACTACAACTCGAACTTTTCATTAATGTGAGCAAACCAGAACGACTGAGGACTTTCATCCCGTTAAAAAATTTCAATTTGACGTAGAGAATAATTAGCCCTATCAAGACCCTATAGAATTAAAAAAAAAAAAGAATTTAGAATTATTCGAAGAAATAATTTCGATAAGATTAAGAATAGCTAGCGAACTATTTTCGTTTCCCTTCTATACTATACTTTTATACTATACTTTTCAAACCCGCTTATCCGTTAGGGTCGCGGGGGCAGCAGCCCTATGGAGGATCTCCAGCGATCGCGATCTTCCGCCATCAGGCGCATGTCCTCCCTGGTAATATCCAAGCGACTCGAACCCAGATTCTCCATGTAGTCTAGCCATCTGGTTCTAGGCCGACCCCTTGGTCTCTTACCCACCGGCTTGGAAAATAACAACTGCCTAGGAAGACTAGTTTGCGGCATCCGTATCACGTGGCCATACCAGCGCAACTGAGATCTCTCAATGCGGAGAAGTAGCGGCTCAACTCCTAAAGATTCCCTTATTGTGCTGCTGTACACTCTATCTAGTAATACCTGCCACACCTCTCAGGAATCTCATTTCGGCCGCTTGTACCCGCGATCGCACTCTTTCGGTCATTACCCAAGCCTCATGACCATAGGTGAGAATGGGGACAAAGATAGATTTGAAGACGGAGAGCCTGGCTTTGTTACCCAGCTCTCGTTTCGTTACCACGGATCGCCACAGTTCACGTCTGACACAGCTTGCTGCACCGATCCGAGCATCCAATTCTTTCTCCTGCCGTCCATCACTCGTGAATGCAATCCCGAGATACTTGAATTTCTCCACCTGTCTCAATGAGGCTCCCCTAACATGGAGAGCGCACTGAGCAGGCTGTCTTGAAAGAACCAGAACTTCGGTTTTAGCCACACTGATCTTCATCCCAGCTTCTTCACATTTGGCTGCAAACCGGTCTAGTGCATGCTGAAGGTTCGTGCGAGAAGACCCAAGCAGGACAAGGTCGTCCGCAAAGAGCAACCTCTCCACCAGGCAGTCGCCCACACAAACACGCTCATCGCCTCGGCTGCCCCTGTCTATCCAGTCCATAAAGATAATGAACAAGATGGGCGACAGTACGCACCCTTGGCGGAGTCCAACACCCACGGTGAACGGTCTTGACTTAATGCCATTTATCCGGACACACATCTCAGAGCTTTCGTACAGAGACATGATAGCAACCAGTAATTGCCCATCCACTCCATACTCTTGCAACACTTGCCAGAGCTTCTCCCGAGGAACTCTGTCATATGCTTTTTCGAGGTCCACAAAGCAAGCGTAGACCTCTTTTGCATACTCCCAGGATTTCTCAAAGATTTGCCTTAGAGCAAAGATGTGATCCGTCGTGCTTCGGCCAGGTCGGAAACCACACTGCTCCCCCGACAGTTTGGAGTCGACTATTTCCCGACTTCTCTTCTCC